>PVIJ01018358.1:0-26538 GCA_004024925.1 Scalopus aquaticus | reverse complement strand
CGCCTGTAGCCCCGCCCCGCAGCCCCAGCAGCCCCGCCCCAGAGCCTCGCCTGTAGCCCCGCCCCACAGCCCCAGCAGCCCCGCCCCACGGCCGTGCTGCCTGCCCTAGCTGCCTGGGCCAGTGTGGACAGGACACGGCCAGGTCCTCGGGGGATGTGTTCTGGATGGAGATCTTCTTCAAGCCGTGGTGTCCTGAAAGGGGTGGGGGAGTCGGGTCACAGCCCAGGGCCCAACAGCCCGCAGGGGTGGGCTCAGTCCGGACTCACCCACAGCGACGTCGCCGAAGTTGGAGGTGGTCCTGCCTCTGTTGGACGTGACTATGATGGGCGGCGCCACGGCTGGACACCACAGCTCCAGGTACAGGGTGTTGTGGGGGCTGAGGGCGAGGGGGTGAGCTGAGGGCCGAGCGGTGCGGCCACCTGACCCCCGTAGCCCAGGCCCACACCCCACCCAGGCCTGCATGGCAGCAGAGGGTGACCGCCCCGGCCGGCCGGCGCACCTGAAGCTCAGGGGCTCTGCGCCCTTCCTGTCTGTCACGTCCCCACTGGCAACGACACAGGGGACCACAAGCTTGTCAAACTTGCCCTTGAAAGACCTGGTCAGGGTGGCCAGCGCAGCTTGGTACTCGGCGGAGCTGGAGTGAGCCGGCAGAGAGAGCAGTCAGCCTCGCCCCATGGGGCCACCTCCAAGGAGGCCCTGAGCCAGAGTGGGCAGTACCCAGGCTTTGCCCTGGCTCTGTGGGGGAGCCCAGGTTCTGGTCAGTCAGGGGACAGAAGCCTTTGGCAGCTCAACAGTCAGTCTTACTTCTGGGGCCATGAAAGTTCCAGGGAGCAGGTGACTCAAGTCACCACAATTCTCTGGGGCTCGGGTTGCACCGAGTAGTCTGGGGGTACTGAACTTGGCCAGCAGCACCCCCCTTGCCCATGGAGTGGGACATGGGACCAGGGGGAAGGGGCGGGCAGGTGTTCAGGAAGGCAGAAGCGGAGGTGCCTCAAGGCAGCACCTGGATCCAGCTGTACCTGAAGCCAGACCAACCCCAGGCTTCCAACCACTGGCTCCAGACAGGCAGGCAGTGGGGAGAGCCTTTGTGAGGGCCAGGGAGGGCCTCCTCCCCTGGACCCACCTGGGCTTGAACTCCCGCCTCTGCAGCTCCAGGCCATGGGGCGAGGGGGCCCGGGACGCCAGGTCCTGGTCCTGGCTCTGCGGCATGGGTGTGGGCGTGGGCTGCTTCTGTGGGTCCTTCCTCTGGTTGGCTGTGTCCTTGTGCATCTGCGGGGGAGAGGCTGGTTGGGGCTGCCCCTGTCAGGGTGGGCACGGGTCGGGAGCGGACCCCCTGGGAAAGAAAACCCCCACGTGCCACGGGGACAGGTGAGCGTCCAGGTGGAGCCCGAGCCTCCAGGCCAGCCTTCACCGGTGGGACACAGTGGCACAAAGTGGGGAAGCGAGAGTTGGCCAGACCAGGCCCACGCGCCCGACTCCTGCCTTGGCGGCACCCCGGGCGGGACTGGCGGAGCAGGCCTGACCTCACCGGGCTTGTCCCTGGCCAGAGTATCTGCTTCTGTCCAGTGTCCATTCTTGGGGCCTCTCCCAGGCTCACCTGTGACTGCGGCTCTGGGCCTGGCCGGGCTCTGCTCCCCTCCCTCACTGGCCTCGAGAGGGGAAAGCAGAAGGCCCGGCGGGCCTGAGCCCACCTCCTGGGGGCCCGCAGAGGCTGCCAGGGCTTTTAAGGCAGGAGAGAGGCTCCTGCCAAGACGCCCCTGCAGGCAGCAGCAGGCCCTCCCCCGAGGCCCCGGCCCCCACACACCCACTTGGCTTCCATTTCTTTGGTCTGGGCCTGGAGGGCCTCCTGGCAGATCAGCTCGCTGGGCAGCGTGGGCCGGAACGCCACCTGGACCAGGCACCGCTGCAGGGAGAGCAGGTGGTCCTGGGTGTTGGGGCTGCAGCGCCGAGGAGCACCCCTGCCCGCCTGCCTGGGCCTGGGGGCCCGCCCTCCACGCTCTGCACGCTTCCTCCAGGAAGGCGGCCCTGAACACTGTGCCAGGGGACGTGCTGGGCCTCAGTGCCTGATTCCAAGCTCACACTGCCCTCTGGGGTGAGGGTCCCCATGACCCGAGGCCCGAGGTGACCAGGACCCGCCCACGGGTATGAGCAAGGGGCAGGGGAGCGGGGCGGGGGGAGGGGATCCAGAGGCCGCAAAGGCCCCCATTGAGGCACTGGGGGTGAGGGCCCTCCCCCTCCCCCTCCCCTCCCTCTCCCCTCCCCCTCCGCCCTCTGGGGTCTGAGCTTCCGCAGATAGAGGGTTCCCTGGCAACGGGCCAGGGTGTCCTCGTCTTCTGGTGCCCTCTGCCGGGAGGCCCCGCTGCACACGCTGCCGGTGTGGACCCCGGCCCGCCTCCCGGGGGGCCGTCCCTGCAGCCTGCGCAAGGGGCGGGCAGAGGCCACGTCTGCTGCGGGGCCCCGGCGGCTGGCCGCGCACCTACCTTTCCGGGCAGCACGGTGCCCACTGCCGGGGAGATGGTGACCGGCGCGCCCGGGGGCGGCAGGAACTCGAAGGACGTGGGCCCCACGGGGAAGGCGTCCTCCTCGCCCACGCGGGGCAGGGAGTGCGTGAGCGAGTTCATGCTCTGGTGGCGGTTGAGCACGTAGAGCGTGGCCGCCGCCGTGTCGGACAGGGCGGTGGCCGGGAACTTGATCTGGTGGTGGGACAGCTCCAGGGGCGGCTGGACACCCACCGCGCGGCACAGCAGCCTGAAGCACCTGGGGGCCCGGCCGGCTCAGCCCCGCCCCGCCCCCCGCCCCGCCCCCCACCGCTGCGCATGCGCACCACACCCACAGCCCACACACGATTGCACAGGAACACGCCCGCAGCCCACGCGAGACGCCCACGCACAGGCTCGCGCGCCCAGCCGGCCTTTGGGGTGCGCCTGACGCCCCGCGGGGCACCCGCTCACCGGCCGATCTCCGACTTGCAGACGAGCTCGAAGCTGTACCCCTTGGCCTTGCTGGGCTGGAAGATCACGTCCAGCTCCAGGGTCTCCCGGGGTAGGACCGTCCCAAAGCCGTCGCCGGGCTGGATGTCCACAAACTGGGGGATGGGGTGCACATGCGGCCCCGCGCAGGGCCACAGGGGGTCGGGGCAGGCGGGGGAGGGGGCGCCGGCAGAGAGCTGACGGCCAGAGAGGGGAGCAGGGGCGGGCGCAGATGACCAGAATGCAGGCCAGGGCAGGGCGGGCGGGCGGGCGGGGCCGCAGCCCAAGGCGCCTGGACAGGTGTGGCGAGGGCAGCAGCCACCGCCCTGCCCCACGCACCTTGGGGAGCCCAACGAAGCCAAACCCCTGCGGCAGGAGGGAATGGTTGTGCAGGCTGACCCGGGTCCTGACGGCCTCGCAGGTGGTGCAGTAGCCGAAGTCCACCAGGGAGGGCCTGAGCTCCAGATCCGAGGTGGTGACCACGGCGTGGACGGTGAACTCCACCGGCCTGATCTGCAGCGCAGGGCCACGCCAGTCACCCCGGCAGCTGTGGCAGACGGGCCCCAGCCAGCGGAGGCCAGTGGGCGCTGGGCCTCGACGCCCCTCTGAGGCCCTGCGCCCTCCAGTGTGCTGGGGTTCAGAGCCGCCCTCTGGCCCGCAGCCCTCACGCAGGCGCAGCTACGGGCCGATTTCTGTCCCAGCCCCGGGTGCAGAGCCAGCCCCCGGAGCTGCCCGGCGTCCCCAAGGAGGGCCACACACCTGGTCAGCCACCCGGATGGTCATCGGGGCCTCCAGAACCCGGGTCTCCTTGTCAAAGTACTTCCCCGCGTCCTCTGGGAGCGAGTGCCTGCGGGTGGGCGGGCGTCGTCAAGGCACGCAGCACAGCCGGCCAGCGGGGGGCTCCCCGTCTGCTGCGAGGGGTGACGATGGTGCCCAGCTCCGCAGGTCAGGAGGTGCCCGCCGGCCGGCAGGCGCAAAGACAGGGCCCTGGAGG
This sequence comes from Scalopus aquaticus, assembly GCA_004024925.1. Taxonomy (NCBI): domain Eukaryota; kingdom Metazoa; phylum Chordata; class Mammalia; order Eulipotyphla; family Talpidae; genus Scalopus; species Scalopus aquaticus. The sequence continues at coordinate 22,575 of PVIJ01018358.1, read as the reverse complement.
GTCCCTCTCAACGCTGCGTCGCCTGAGGCCTCTATCGGCCACACGGGCCAAGGCTGCTGGGGAGTCAGGGAGAGGCCGCGAGAAGGCAGCCCTGGCCGGTCCCGCCTCCTGCTGCATCCCGGGCTGGGCTGGGCCTGGTGGGGTGGCTTGGGACAGCCAGGGGGCGGGGCGGGCCGGGCACTCACCGGGGCAGGAACTTGAGCTGCACGGAGCAGGATGCCAGGGCCTGGACATAGCCCGTCTCGGGCAGCAGCTCCACGTGGCCCCGCAGCTCCTTGCACACCTCCAGTTGCAGGCGCAGTGCCACCTTGGACCTGGGCCCGGACGAAGGCGCTGACCCTCCCCCCGACGCCCTGCCCGCTCCCAGGCCGGGGCTGGCTGAGGTGAGGCGGGGCCGGGCCGGGCAATCCCACCTGCGTCCCGAGGACCCGGCCGTGCTGTGGGGGCCGGGCACCCTCCGGCGCTGGGCCCCAAGCACAGCCCCCCTCGGGGCCCCAGGGCCCGGCGCCCCCCAGGGCGTTTTCGGTCCTTCTCAAATCCCGTGGCTGCCAGGGTGTCAGCTGTGCGCCCCACCCCAGCGGGCAGCCTGAGCCGCAGGTTCCCGAGTGGGGCCCGGGCTCCCGGCAGGGGCTTCGCTCTCTCTGCACCCCTAAAGCCGGCCTGGCCAGCTGACCAAGGAGTAACCACGCCGACTGTCCAGTCCCTCTGCCCACAGGCCTCGACGCCATCGCCCAGCAGAGGGGCTGGGAGCACGCCGGCCCAGGCGGGAGCAGTCTGCACACAGAACAGTCCAGCCCGCCCCCCAAGGTCCTCCTGCACCCAGCCCAGCACAGGACCCGAGCCCCCTGTCCCCCCAAAACAGTATCTAGAGAGCAGTCCGCAGGCCGGCCTCGCTCCTCTGTCCAAGAATGGACGCGCATGGCCCCTGGACTCCGCCCACTTCCCCGCCCCTTGGCCGGCTGGTGCCGCCTCCCCGAGTCCTGCAGCCTCCCCCCGGCCCGGCCCGCCCTCCCGGGCGCTCACCGGCTGCGGATTACCACCGAGTCCTGGTACAGCCGGTCGTACATGCAGATCTTCAGGTCCACACTGGGCCTCGGCACCCAGACCGGCATGTCCACTACGGTGCCCGTGACGCTAAAATACAGCTAGGCGGGCGCGGGTCACGGGGGAGGGCGGGGGTCGGCAGGGGGATCGGCAGGGGTCAGCGGGGGCCGGGCTGCTGACCAGAGGCCTGCCCTCGGGGCCCTGTGGGCCTGTCACACCGTGGGATCAAAGGCCCTTCTAACTACCGGAACTTGCAGACCAGCGGGGCAGACTGGGCAGCACCCGCCCCGCAGGCCCCCGCGGTCCCACGGCCCCTCCGTCCGGCCCGCCCGTGCAGGCCGACACTCACCGCGGGGCACTGCGGGTTCCCAAACACGACCTTGAAGCGGGCGCGGGCCGCCCCGGGCACAGTCGGGGTGAAGACGACCGGCACCTTGATGGAGCAGAGGGGGCCGATCTCGCCCTCGGTCGCCTGCGGGGAGAGGACACCGGGGCTGACCACGGCCCCGCTGTGACGGGCGGGCCTCGGCCTGCGGCAGCGGCCCATACCGGCCGGCTCATATGCACGCCCGGGCCCGCTGGTGTCCCTCCGAGCTGCCCAGGACCAGTCCCGCCTGGGACAGACCCCCGAGGCTGAGCCATGGCCCTGATGGGGGCGGCTGGCCGGGGACGCCCACCTCTCCCAGAGAGATCTCGGGCTGCTCCTCCTCAGGGGACGCTGGCGCCACGCTGGCCTCGGCCGCGGCCTCGGAGTCTGGAGGGGAAGGCGGGGTGGGGCGGCTGGGCCAGCAGCACGGGGCCCCTGCCCTGCCCCCCGCCGCACGCCTGCCCCCGGGTTTGCTGCGGCGCCGGCAGGCCTGGGCTGGGGACGCAGGCCCTGGACACTCTGGGCCTCACCTGCGGGGCACGGGCCCCCTGGCTGCCCACTGTCCGTCCGTTGCTCCTGGCTCGCTGCGTCCAGGGAGGAGGGCACCAGGCCCGCCAGCTGCTGCTCAGAGAGGCTGGGGGCCACCTTGCCCAGTGAGCCCTGGTCCTCATAGGTGAGGAGGTCGTTCTGCGGAGGGGAGACCCCCACTGCCACCCCCACTCAGCAGCCGGGTGGGGGCCTATGCGGGGCTCAGACCATGGCGGCCGCCCGGCCCCACCCTGCCCGCCAGCCCCTCAGCTCGGCCGTCCGGGCTGTGGCCTCGGGACGCCGGGCACAGCAGACCGCGCTCGGCCACGCCGCCGCCCGGGCCGCAGGACTCACGATCCTCAGGGCCGACGGGAGGGCGCTGAAGCCACAGGCCTCGGACTCGCGCAGGATCCGGAAGCTGGTGCCCAGGCCCCCCCGGTTGGTCAGCGTGACCGCGCGGGACGCCATCTCGCCCACGACGTAGCTGCCGAAGTCGACGAGCTCCTTGTCCAGGGTCAGCTGCCGGGAGACCCGCGTGAGCCCAGGGGCCGCGCCAGGCCTGCGGCCGGGGCCGCGCGCTGCCCGCGAGGCCAGGGCCATCCCAGCTGACTGAGGAAGGGCGCCGGGGGGACACGCGCCCCAGGGACGGCGCGGCCACCGCAGGCCGGAAGGGCGGGACCCGGGACGGCTGCAGCCAGCGTCTCCGTTCCAGCTCGCCCAGCCCGCAGGCAGTGCCAGCGGCGTCTCCCCTCGGGCTGCGGCGGCCGGGGGAGGCTCACGCCTGGGGGAGGGGCGTCCCGCCCTCTCCGATGGAACAGGACGAGTCGGGGCGGCAGCGCACCCCTCGGCCGCCGGGGCCGTCTGGGGGTGACTCATACTCGTCACAGGGACCCGACGCCTCAGCTGACCCCGCAGAGGCAGAGACTGTGGGTGGGGCCGCCCGGCCAGCCGGCCGCCGAGCGGCAGAGACGGACGGTGCACTCCGCAGGGCGGGGGCGCTGAGCGGCGCAGGCAGCAGGCGGGGCTGCGGGGCCCAGCGGGCGCTGGCGGCCACGCAGGGGCCGTGCTCCGGGGGGCTCGTCCCCGTGCCCGTGGAGGGCGGGCAGCCGCAGCAGAGCCGGCCCGGAGGCACAGGCGCGGCGTCTGGCCCGTCCGGGGCACCCCAGGACCTGCCGGGCGCTGGCTGGGCGTGCACGGGGGGTCGCGGCCGTCAGCGCTGGGGCAGGCGGCGCCGTGGGGGAGCCCCGGGCCCGTCGCTGCAGCTCTCAGGGTGTCCAGGCCATGGGGCTGGGCAGCGAGACGCCAGCGGGGGCCGCCTGCTGGTCTGGGCAGCAGCCTAGGGCCCTGTGTTGCTTCTGCTGCTGTCCGTCGCGTCCGGAGGTTTTCTCAGAAAAAGAGCCAGCTCTGGCCACGAAGGCCGTCACGGCTAAGTGGACAGTGCGGCCGCCTGCGAGTACCTGCAGGCCGTCGGGGCAGGACGGGCCAGGGCCCCCACCCAGCGCCTGCTTCGTCCAAAGGAGCTGAGGGCCCCTGGGGAGACGGGCCCAAGCGGGGCCCTCGGCCGGGAAGAGGAGGGTCGCGCCGACCACGGGGCCGGGGCCGGGTGCGTCCGGCTCTCGGGCTCTGAGGGGCAGACCCGGGGAGGCGCTGGGCCGCGGGGCGTTCCCAGAGGGCACGGGGATGGGTGGCACAAGCCGAGCCCCAGAGACGGGTCTGGGTGTGGGGCGCAGCGGGGACTCGGGGAGGAGGGGGGAGGCCTGCAGCTGCCCGGGCAGGCCGCCGCTGACCCTGGCGCCCTCGGGCCCTTCTGTCCACTCTGTCCGGCGCGGGAGCCCCGGCCACCCGGAGCTGGCGCGAGCTGCCCCACGGCCCCGGCCCCGCCGTGGACTCACCGAGCACTTCTTGGTCGAGCACTTCAGCGGGACAGAGAAGCCGCCCGTCTGGGCCAGGAACAAGATGCTTCCCTCCATGTCCTTGTTCACCTGGAGGACGTGGCCGCCGGGAGTGAGCGCCGGGACTGGCCCTCCCGGCCCTGCGGGGCCCCCCGGCACTCACCACGGGCTTGAAGGTGACCAGCGCCTGGCAGGACATCCCAGCTGGCATGGCGCCCGCGGGGTCGAAGCTGCAGGGTGAAGCTGGTGGTGAGAGGCTGCTGGCCCGGGCCCCAGAGGGACAGTGGCCGGCTCCCCCCGCGGGCAGGCAGACGGGACAGGCTGCTCCGGCCACCCCCAGGCCGTCAGGGCAGGGCGGGCGGCCTACCGGACGGAGACGAAGTCCCGCAGGTGCTCCTCCACGCCCACCAGCCGGCAGTAGTTGATGGTGTAGGACGCGTTCACCAGCGTGACCTTCTTCTTGTACACCTTGCCCACGTCAAAGTCCTGGGGGCAGTGGCAGCCGTGGGCCAGGCAGTCTCCCATGCCCCTCCGCCGGGCGGGTGGCCGAGGGGCGGGTGGCCGAGGAGCGGGCAGGGAGATGGCTGAGGCCCCCCGGCGCGGGCGGGGCCTCCTGGCCCAGGGAGGGGTGCCCGAGGGGCGCGGCAGCCTGGGCTCCGGGGCCGGGCCCCTCCCCCGTGGTCCCCCCGTCTGTGCCCAAGAAAGGCCGCTACAGTGCTCCTGTGCGTGCCCACGTGCGTGCGTGTGCCCACGTGCCCCTGTGCCCGCGTGCCCCAGTGTGTACCCACATGCGCCCGCGTGCCCCAGTGTACCCACATGCGCCCGCGTGCCCCAGTGTGTACCCACATGCGCCCGCGTGCCCCAGTGTGTACTCACATGTGTTCGCATGTCTGTGTGCCCGCATGTGCCCGTGCCCGTGTGCGCCTGCGTGCCCTAGTGTGTGCCCACATGTGCCTGTGTGCCCGCGTGTCTGCATGTGCCCGCATGTGCCCGTCTCACATGTACCCATGTGCGTCTGTGTGTACCAGTGTGTTCCCACGTGTGCCTGAGTGTCTCAGTGTGCTCGCATCTGTGTGCCGCATGTGCCCCTGCACCTGCGTGTGCCAGTGTGTACCCACATGTGCCTGCGTGCCCCAGTGTGCCTGCGTGTGCCCCTGCCCCCACATGTGCCCGTGTGTGCCCGCGTGTGCCCGCCAGCGGCTCACCTTGAAGTGGACGAGCTCGGGCTTGCTGTTGAAGGGCCGGCCCCTGAACTCCCGCCCCGAGGCCACCTGCCTGCGGACGGCCCCGCTGCGCAGCCGCTGCACCACGCGCGCCAGGATGTCCTGGTCCATCTTCGACCCGCCCACAGGCTTCCGGTCCACGTCCTCCGGGGGCCCCTAGGGCCAGGGGTCAGGGCGCTCAGCACGGGCGCGGGCGGCCAGCCGGGGTGGGGGGGCCCCGGCCCGCAGGCTCTGGCTCTGGACCCTCCGGTCATGGCTGGGCAGCCTGACTGCCCAGGGCCAGCGGAGCCGCCCGACACCACGAGCCCGGAGGGCCGGCAGAGGCCCCGGCCGACCCCGCTCAGGGCCGGCCCAGTGCTGCCCACGCCGGTGCAGTGGAGGCCGGGCCTGGCCAGGCGCAAGAGGCGACGCCTCCCTCGCCCAAGCGGGCCGGCCCGGCCCGGCGCCTGTGTCCCTCTGTCCACCCCCGACTGGCGTGGGGCTCGTGCCGGGAGGCTGCCCGCTGCGGGCCCGCGCTACCTGGCACCCCTGGCGGTCTTCGCTCCAGAGCCCGGCGATTTCCGGCTCGGCCAGCGTCTCCTCGTCGGGGCCGTGGAGCGCCAGGCCCCCCTGGACCGACTCGCTGGACACGGCGCCCAGCAGGCAGGGGGCGCAGGGGAGCGGGGGCTCCTGCGGCTGGGAGAGGGGCCGGCGTGGCGAGACCAGCCAGGGCAGGAGGGCCGCTCGCCCCCACACGCCCCACACGCCCGGCGGGCAGAGGTGCAGCGGGCGGTGCTGGGGAAGGTCAGAGAGGACGCAGGGGCCCGGGACGGGGGGCAGAGGCGGCCTGGCCAGCGGCCCCGGGGTGCGAGGCCCCCAGGACCGGTCCTAACGCCAGGATCCCACAGCTGCCCCGGGCCGGCTACCCTGGCCGCCGCACAGGGCCCTCACCAGCGGCCGCGCGGGGGGCTCGGCCCCGGCCCCCTCACAGCAGGCCAGGTGTGCCCAGGTCCGGAGCCGCAGGGCGGCAGGCGCGGGCGCGGGCGCGGGGGGGCGCGGTCTCCGCGTGCGGGCCTCCTGCTGCGCCCCCTCCCTCAGGATCCGGGCGACGATCTCCTGCTTCCGGCGCGTCTGCTCCTCCTCGAAGGCCCTGGGGGCCGGCGCTGAGCTGCCCGCTGGCCAGGACGCGGCCGCCGCCGGCCCCGCCCGGCCAGCCCCCGCGCAGGCTGGCCCTGACCGGCTCCCAGGGTGGCCGCGGGCAGCTCAGCGCTTGAGAACACTCGCCCGTCATCCCGTCGTTCCTCCCAGCTGCCCCTCCTGGACACCTGCTGTGTCCAGGCCTGCGCCACACTAAGGGACTTGGGGTGCCGGCAGAACCCCGGTGACCGTCAGGCCCTGTGTCTCCCAGCAAAGGGGCGGCGGGGGGCACCCCAGGAGGCGGCGCGAGCAGCAGACGGGCCAGGACGCCCTCGTGCAGTGGGCGGGGCAGGGAGCCCACCCTAGGGCTGGCCGCCCGCTGGGCACCCTGAAGGGGGAGACCCCATGGTGACCTGGTCTCTCGGGGAGCAGCGTCGTGTCCCGTGGGGGGCGGTAGGGGCAGGGGGCCGGGAGGTGGCACAGGTGATCGGGCGCAGGGCCGGGCTCCGGGAGTCCAGCAGAGGAGTCGCCACGGACGGCTTTCCAGCTGGCCGGCCGGCGTGGTGGCCGGAGGGGCCCAGGGACACGGAGCCGGGGAAGCGGCGTGGGGGCCGGACCCTGGGGGGGCGGGCGCCCCCCGCCCCGCCCCGCCCCACCCCGCCCTCACCGCTGCTGGGCCTCCAGCTCCCGGCGCCGGCGCTGATGCACGAGGACCTTGAAGGCGTCCCCGCCCTGGGCCAGGACGGCCTCCTGCTCCGCCTGGGCCTTCCGCGCTGCCCGCTGGGCCTTGGTCTGGCCCCAGGCTTGGACCTTGCGGAGCGTCTCCTTGGGGACAGAGCACTGGTCACCGCGGCCGCCCGGCGGGCGCCCTGGGCTGCGCGGGGCCGGCGGTGGCCGCACCCACCCTGTTGGCCGAGATGCTGCTCTTCAGGGCCAGCACGGCGTCCATGCGGCGCCGCACGTGCTCGCGGCCCGCCAGCTCCGCCCGCCGCGCCTGCTCCCGGGTCCTGCGGGGGGAGCTCGTCAGGGGCGGGGCGCCGGGGGCGGCGCTGCTCGCCGCGGGGCGGGGCCCACCTGGCCAGCGAGGCCCTCAGGAACACGACGGCCGTCCGGTGGCCCCGCCGGGCGTCCTCCAGCAGCCGCTGGTGCCGCAGCCCGTGCTCCCTCCGCAGGGCCATGCACGTCCTGCCGCGGGAGACAGGCGTGGGCGCGGCTCGGCGGGCAGCCCCCGGCACCCGGAGGCGCGGGCTCGTGGGCAGGGGGCCGCGGGGAGCCGGCCAGCTTGGGCAGGGAGGCCGGCGAGGGGCGGGGCGGGGCCCTGCGCTCTCCCGGACGGGGACTGCGGTGGGAGATGGGCTGGGGGACACGCATGGGGGCCCCGGGCAGGGGTGCAGGAGCTGAGTCCGCAGCAGCAGGGCTGGGGCAGCGGCCAGCCAGAGCCGGCGCCCTGACCTGGCTCTCAGCAGCCGGCCCCTCTCTGCCCTGCCCAGGGCCTCTCTCTCCGCACGGAGCCGCTCGGCCGCCCGGTCCCCGCGGCAGCGCTGGGCAGCAGCGCGCTCCTCCTCAGCTGACATCCGGACGCCCTCCAGCTGTCCCCTCTGGACCTCCAGGTGCCACAGGGCGCTCCTGGCAGACAGGGCGGCTCTGTCCACCAGGCGGGCAGGGGAGCAGAGGCCTGGCCCCTCGCGGGCACCGCGTCAGGACTGGGGGCGGCACCCCGGGCCAGCTGCTCCTCTCGGCCCCCTGGAGCTCAGCCGCTGGACAGGGGCGCCCTCCCCCTCCCAGGCCCTGTCTGCTGGCCGATTGCATCTGCTGCCCCCATCCTGCACCTGCGGGGGGGTGGGAGGCAGCACCGCGTGAGGGCCACTCCCGACGGGGGACAGGGCAGCTCCCGGGCCCCAGATGGATCCCTCCGGCTGACCCAGGGGCCGTCGCAGCCCAGGGGACCGGGGCTCTGGGGCTGGAAGCAGCTCCCTGCTCATGGTTCTGCACACGCTCTGTACATGCTCCGCACAGGCTCTGCGCACGGCTCACCACACGCGCACGCTCCGCACAGGCTCTGCACACGGCTCTGCGCACGCTGCACACAGGCTCTGCACACGCTCCGCACATGCTCTGCGCACGGCTCGCCACAGGCTCTGCACCCAGCTGTGCACACGCTACGCACAGGCTCTGCGCATGCTCCACACACGCTCTGCTCACGGCTCGCCACAGGCTCTGCACACACTCTGCACATGCTCTGCACACGGCTCTGTGCACGGCTCACCACATGCTCCACACATGGCTCTGCGCACGCTCCGTGCACACTGCACACGTTCTGCGCTGTCTCAGGTTAACGTCCTTTCTAGGGCGTGGCTGGCGGGGCTGCTCCGTGGGCGTGGCCCCCCCCCCCCCCGCCCCGCGACTCAGGGCTGTGAGGGGCCGCGACGAGCTGACCCCGCAGGACGCAGGCCAGGCTGGGCTGTAACTGGACCCCAGGCACCAGGGGTCAGCGCCGGGGGTCAGCGTGGGCCCGCAGCCGCCTCTTGGTGGAGGGGCGACACCCCTTCCTGCGGGGCTGGGCCTGCGCTGGGCGGTCGCCCCGGGCCGGCCACGCTGGTCAGCCTCCGGCGGTTTAGGCCCTTGAGCCACTTCGTGTTTCAACTACTGGGGTGACTCTGGGGGCTGCAGCGGCAGCGTCCGGGCCGGGAGGACGGCGAGGACGGCGCCGGCCGCCATCGCTCAGCGAGCCTCCTCAGCGCTCCGGGGGCATGAAAATGAAGCGGGGCCCGGTGGGGCGGGCGCCTCGCTCACGCGCTCTCCTGCAGCACGGCCTGGAGTGCGGCCTGCAGAGCCTGCTCCTGGTCCAGCTCCGCACACAGGCGTCTGGCCGCTGCCTGGAGGCGGCCCACGGCCGCGCTGGGGGCAGGACGTGGGGACACTCACTGCTGGCCAGAAGCCACCGTGGCGGCCCCCGGCCTCCACCCCCCGCCTTGGGGGCCATCCCGGGGGGACCCCCCGCCCGCAGCAGGGGCTTGCAACGCCCTGAGGCCGGTGAGCTGGCGCCCCCCGTGGACACCTACGTGCTGCTGGCCTCTGTCTGCGTGGCCACCTCGGCCGCCAGCCTCTCCTGCTGCTCCCTGATGCGCTCCGTCCTCTGGCGGCTGGCCTGCAGCTCCCCCCTGGGAAGCAAGGCCCCTGGTGCCTGCCTCCAGGCCACTGCGGCCCTGCACCCGCGGCTGGGACAGACGCAGCGAGGGCGCCTAGTCCTGCCCCTGGGGGTGCGGGTCTGGGCAGACACGCCAGCGGCCGGCGGGCAGGGCGGGTGCTCCCGGGCACGCTGGCCGCGCGATGACCCACCCGGTGGCGAAGGCCCTTCCGCGGAACTGGCCCGAAGTGGCCGCCCAAGGGCGTGGCCGAGGGGCCCTCGGGACGCTGGGCCGCGGCTCACCTGGCCTCCCGCGTGAAAAGCGCCTTCTCCCCGAGCAGCTGGTCCAGGCAGCCCAGGCTCTGGCGCAGCCGCCAGGTCCGCAGCCGGCCTCGCACGTCAGTCCTCCGGGCGGCGTCCGTGTCCTGCCCCAGGCCTGGACTGCACACACAGGCGCCCGCTGCCCTCAGGCCAGACCCCCCCCTGGCCTGGGGTGAGGCCGCGGGCAGGAGGGGCGCTGCCCCTGCTCACCAGCTGTCCGCCGCCTTCTCCGCGGCCGGCGGGGCGCACCCGACCTCCAGCTCCGGGCACCGTTCGTCTCTTTCTGGGGGCCAAGAGAAGGGGCAGGTGTGGGCCTTGGCTGCCCGGCCGGCACACCAGCCCAGCGGAGACCCCCGGGCAGGGGCAGCGACGGCCCGAGCCCCGGTCCTCAAACCTGCCCCGGGGGCCGGGGCCAGCCGACTCGGGGTGCGGTCAGCGCTCCCATAGGGCAGGCGCACAGCCTGGCTTCCCGCCCTCGCTTGGCCGCCATCCAGGGCCCCAGGCCGCGGGCCTGCCCAGCCTGGCGTGGCACCTGGCACTGTCCGCAGCCAGGAAACACGCTCAGCTTTAAATTTCGGCGCCGCGGGTCTCAAGAGCTGTCTGGTCACTGGTGTGGTCAGACACGTACTGCCCTTCTGGGCCTCCCTGCCCGCAGGATGGACATAGACGCTGCTGAAGCTGCCCCCGGGCGCAGGGGTGTGGAGGGCCCCCACGCGACGGGGCCGGCCTGGAGCCGTTCTGGACAGGGGTGTCCACCCCCTGCCCGCAGCACCCGGGACTACTGGGCAGGCCCAGCTGCCGGGAGGGAGAAGCCGGGGCGTCCAGAGGGCGGCCGAAGGGCCGGGCGCCCGGGTCCCCTCGCGGCAGCCTTCCGTCCAGCCAGACTCAGCGGGCAGCCCCGTGGGCGGGCGGGACTGGGCACCTGAGGCCCGACCTCGGTCAGCGGCTCCCGTGGGTGGCTGGTGGTCCGTCCACTCCTGCCCGGGAGGCGGGTCCAGGCCGGGCTCTCCCTCCATGTCGGGAGGCAGCGTCCTGCGGGAGGTCGTCAGAGGGGACTCAGGCTGCTGATAAGGCCCCATGTCAGAAACCAAAAAAGTGAATTTTGAACAATTATCGTGTGAAAAACGAGGCGGCGTCTGCAGAGGCCTCGCTCAGCGCAGGACCAGCTCCTGGCTGCCCAGCGGGAGGCCCAGCCCCAAGGGGCCAGAGCTCTGGACACAGCGGCCGCCAGAGGGCTCCGGACTCGGGGAGCGGCCGGTTCCCAGCCCCAAGTGGGGGGCGCCGGCGGCGGCTCCTGCCGGGGGCCCAGCCATCCTTCTTTGGGGCGTCTGCCCAGGAAGCAAAGCCGCGTCCAGAGCGTGCCCAGGCGCAGGCGGCCCCGCGGCCAGCACGGGTGGGACACGGAGCCGCGGGGGCAAAGGGCCCAGCGCAGTCAGGCGCGTGTCCTCAGCCGGGCGTCCTGCGCGGAGCTGGGCCCGCCTGGAGGAGGCCTCCGGACAGACAGCCCGTGTCTGCCCCCACCGGTCACCTCCGGGTGGAGAGGCCGGCCCAGCCGGCGGGGTCACCGGGGTGGGGCTGAGGGGCTGTCCAGGCGGGGGCTGCTGGGCCTGGCGCCGCCTGGGGCTCCTCGGGATCAAGAGCCGGCCTGGGCGTCTGTGATTATGTTTTAAATAAATTTTAACTAAATTTGGGATCGCTTCATACGTGTAAAAAGGAACATTGCGTTTATGCCAAGTTTACAAACAGGCGAAACCCAACGGCTTTGCTCCCCACGCAGACGCAGGCGCGGGGCAGCGCATGCGATCAGGGACGCGCGGAGGGGCGGCGCCCCCACTCCTGCCTCTGCCTCGGGCGCCCTGCGGGGCGGGGAGGTGCGCGGGCTCTCCATGCGCCCCAAGGGGGCGCGCCCCGCGCTCCCGTCTGGGCGACACTTCTGGCCGGCGGGGGGTGAGGGGTGTCCATCCCGGGGCAGCGGCGGCTGCACCCCGGCGCGGGGACCCCAGGCCGCGGGGCTCTGGCCGCCGGGGCAGCCCCTCCCGGGGTAGGGGCAGTGGGCGCGGCGCCCCGGCTGACCAACCTGGGGTCCGAGCGGCGCGGCCCGGGGCCTTCCGTGGAGGGGCTGCCCGTGGCCCCCGCGGGGACCGTCGCCGCGCACGACCGCGCTCCGCCGCGCTCAGCACCGACCGCTGGTGTGGCTTGGCTTGGGGCGGCTCCATGGAAACGGGCGAGTCCATCGCGGCCGGGGAAGCGGCCGGGGAAGCCCCCTGCTCGGAGGATGGCGCGGTCCGGCGGCGGCGCAGGCGCACTGGGGAGGCGGCGCTGGCGGGGGGTCGCGGCCGGGGTGGGGGTGGGGCGCACGGGCCGAGCCCCGCCTGCGGTGGCTGGGACCCAGGCCAGAGCGCCCCCGGAGTTTGGCCCCAGCCATGGAGGTTCCGATTCGTTGCCAACTTTAAATATAGGGGCGTTCACATGAAACCGGGATTTCCCACTTCTCTATTAAAAAAAAAGATTTATTTATACAAGAGCTGGGGTGCAGGCCAGAGGTGTGGGGGGGTGAGAGGATTCCCCAGAGACAGAGTGGGGAGCAGAGCAGGCGAAGCCACTGAAATCCACTGCTGAGGGGAGCAGCGGACGAGGCAGGAGAGGTCTGCCCGCCCTGTGGGCATCTCCCCTTCACCGCTGTGCCCCCAGGGAGGCCCAAGGCCCTTAAAACGAGCGGGCGGACAGGATGCCCACGGAGGGGGTGAGCGTCCTCCCCCTTCCCAGCCCCACGCCCCGTGGAGGCTGACACCTGGGACCTGTCCTCCTCCTCTTTTCAAGCATGCCTCTTAGTCTGCGCCCCAGGAACCCCTGGGCTGTCTGGCGTGCTGGCCGCTGCGAATCTGAGAGCAGATGGAGATTGAGGCTGGCGGGCACCTGGGCAGCAGTGTCCACAGCAGCACCGCTCACGGCTGGCAAGACGGAGAAGCCCAGCGCCATCATGGAAGAGCAAACCACGCCAGGGCCGCTCGGCGGAGTATTACTCGGCCCTGAAAAGGAACGAGGCCCTGACTAGAGCCCTGGCGGAGCCTGGAGACGTCCTGCTGGGTAGGGTTAGCCAGGCACAGACATGCCGACTTTGCCTCAAGCTGGATACAATTAGTGTGTTCTGCATGGAAATTCTATCTCAGTGGAGCTGATTCAAAATAAAATGAAACAAAACCCAGTCTCACAGCCACAGCCTCCGGGGGGTGGGTGGCCTGGCCCCCGCGTGCCTCCCCGCCACCCGCCACCTGGCCAAGCCGCGCTGGCCTGGCCTCGCTCCTTGGGCCTCCCAGTGTTCCTGCCGCGGGCGCTGGCGCTGTCTTCTCCGCCTGGTGCCTGCCTGGCCCCGCCGCCACAGCTTGCTCTCCAGAAGCGGTGGGTGCGGCTCAAGCCCAGCATCTGCACTGGCGCCCAGCCCCGCAGCGGGCTCACCCTCGCCGCTCTCGCTCAGAGCCCTTCACGGGCAGACGCGCGCGAGGCTGTGGCTCTGGTGCCCTCCTCGCCTCTGCCTCCCAGCCGCTGAGCCCGCAGGGCGGGGCGTCCGCCCTCACCGCGCACGCATGGGGGGCCAAGTACGGAGAGAGGGGTGGCCACGGCAGCCAACGTCCCGCTGGAAGATCCCACCAAGTCTGCCCGCCGCGGCCCCTGCCCAGCCTCGCCTCCGCGGCCCTCCGCGGCCGGGCCGCTCTGCGCGGGGTGTGCACTGCCTTGCTCGCGCAGCGGCCCTTTGTCGCAGCGTCCGTATGTGTTTCCTTTTCTGCCGCGTGGAAGGATTGGAAGTGCCACTTAAGAAAGCACAAACCTGGGCCTCCCTGGTGGCGCAGCGGCTGAGCACTGCGCTGTGGAGCTGTCGGCAGCGGTGACGCGAGTTCGACGCCCAGCCAGGGAGAATCCCACAGGGCAGGCAGACCTCTCCTGCCTGCCCGCTGCTCCCCTCTGCAGTGTGTTTCCGTCCATCTGCCTGTTCTGCTCCCCGCTCTGTCTCTGGTGAACCCTCTCGCCGCCCCACGCCTCTGGCCTGTACCCCAGCTTGTATGTATAAATAAAAAATAAATCTTTAAAAAAAAAAGAGAGAGCACAAACCTGAGCGCAGAGCGGCCCTGCGCCTGCACGCCCGGGGGCGTGTCCAGGCGGGAGCCGGGGGGCGGCCAGCCGCCCCTCGCCTTCGTCTGAGGGGCCGCGTCTGCAGTGCCTCCCCTGCCCGCACCCCCATCCCCCCAGCCAGAGCTTCCATCTGAACCAGAGGCTCATAATTACCTCGCAGCTCAATAAAATTCTTCTCTTTGTCACTGTCATTCTGTTTGGTGCATTTTCCAAGGAAAATAATAAAGTGACCTCACAGGCCAGGCGGGGTGTAAATTTAGCCTGCTCAGTCCCCGCTGGCCCGTGACTCACTCTGCCCCCAGACTGCCTGCTGCCGCCAGGGCCCGGCCAGCTCCCAGCCGCCGCTCGGCCAGCCCGCCCTGTGGGAGGTCGTGCCCCAGGAGAAGGAACTTGAAGAAGGTTACAGGCCGGCCCACTGCCCACTGCCCACTGCCCACCGCAGGCCGCCCCTGTGCACGGGGCTTGGGCCTGCTCTGGGAGATTGGGGGTGCGGCTGGCGGGGCGGGGGGCCCTTTGCAGAGAAGCAGGTGGCGACAGGGCACAGGGCCTGGCCCAGCCCCAGCTCAGGCGCCTACCAAGCCAGATGCCGGGGTCCTGTGCATGAGATAGCAGAAAAGGGGCACCATGGACCTTGGCCTGGACACGGGGGTCCACCTGGGTGCAGCTGGGGCTCCCTCAGGGATGCTCTCTGGGGTCCGTCCGGCCCCTCTGGGAGACAGCAGCACCCAGGCCAGGGACTGTGCGAGGCACAGACACCTGCCCTTGCAGCGTGGGGTTCTCTCTGAACCCCAAAGGACAGCCCCGAGCCAGGGCGGCAGCGGCAGCTTCCCCTGCCCTGCAGGGCGCACTGGCCTGCTGCGCTAGCTGAGGACACAGGCGCCTTTTCACACTGTTCTGCTCCCGCCCAAGTGAGGGGACAGAAGGCGCGTGGCCACGGGCCTCCGAGGCCACGCGCTGTGGGGCCGGGTCTCGCCGGCACCCCGGCTTCCACGGGGGAGGGGTGCCTCAATGTCATGGGTGGGGGCCTGCCTGTCCTCCCCTAGACCTCTGAGCAGGTGAAAGAAACCGCCCACCAGGCGAGAGGCCCAGCCTCGGACTGGCCCTGGGGGACAGGCAGGAGCCGACCACTGCACTGCTGGCTGCACTGCCGCACCGGCCTCGTGGACCCGTGGGGTCCTGTGGGCCCTGACTTTCATGTGGGGAGCAGACAGGGGAGCCCTGCTCCGGGAGACCCCTGTGCCCATGGGTCTCTTTCCTGGGGACCCCTCGCTCCCCCAGGAGTCGGCGGAGGCCAAGCCTGGAGAGAAACACGGCGCTGACTCCCGAGACCAGTGTCCACGCCAGGGGGGCGCGCGGGAGGCTCCAGCCCTGACTGGCCTTTGAGAGCCTGTGACTGGCTTGGGGGGGTTCCTGCGCTTGGCACATGGACGCCCCAGCAGCAGAGCCCCCCGCATCCCCCACCCTGGGCCACCTGGTGAGTCTGCAGGAGGATGGTGCTCCCCGCGGCCGGCGGCTCAGCCCAGCAGAGAACAAGGGGCCGCCGAGCACGGAGGCCGAGGGCCAGGCTGGGCCGCGCGCGGCTTTCATGTTCCAAGGAATTAAAATAGACACGCGGCTCTGGCTTCTCAGCGGGCATGGGCGGGGGGGGGCTCGCAGCTCAGCTACAGTGCCCCGGGGGTAGTGGACAGTGCCACCTGGGGGCACCCCAGGAGCAGACTGGCCCCGGCGGGATGGGGCAGGGCAGGCCGGCTCTGGGGTGTCTGCTCCCGGGGGGCTGCGGCTGGGGGTGCGGTCCCCAGAGACTGAGGCTGGCACCGCGCCCTCCTAGTCCTCGCCTGTGCTGCCCCACCAGCCCGTCTGGGAGCCCCCGGCACCTGCGCCTCAGGGAAGAGGGCGGGAGGCCCATGCGGTGGTCATCTCTGGGCGGGATTGAGGCCAGTGAGCCGGAGAGGGCGTGGGAGGTGCGGGTGGGGCGGCGCGGGGGGCGGGAGGTCGGGCTCAGAGCTGGCGGAGGAGGCGCCGGGAGCAGCCGGGTTCGGGGGCGGGCTCTGCGCTCTGTCCTCCCTCGCGCCCGCGCCCGCGCCGCGCGCCCTCCCGCTCCCGCCTGCTTGTGCCGCTGCGGCGGCCGCCCGGGGAAGCAACTTCGCGAGCGCCTGCGGCCGCTGGACTCCTGCGCCGCCCCCGATTGGCGCCAAGCCCGCGAGGCCATGGACGCGCTGGCCTGGCTGCTGCCCCCGCTCCTGCTGCTCTGCGCGCAGCCCCACCGCGGCACCAGGTGAGCGAGCGCCGGTCCGCTGCGGGGTCGCCCTGGCCGGGAGTCCCGCGGTGGCCAGACCAGCCGGGCGGCTGGCGCAGGGGCGGGCTCCAACTCCCGGTCTTCATTCCGACCCCCGCCTTGTCTACCCCCGGCTTCCCACGCGCGCCCACCCATCGCCCCCAGCCCGCCGTCCCCCGCGGGCCCTCCTCTCCCACCTCGCCTCGCTGCCCTTGGCGCTCAGGCCACGGTCAGGCTCAGCCGGCCTCCCGCCGCCCTCAGGTGCTGTCCGCGCTCCCGGTGCTGAACCGGCGGCGCGACCAGAGAGGAGCGCTTTCCCGGCTCCCAGTTCCCGGCTGCCGCTCAGGCGCTGAGTGCCGGCCCCCTCTGCTGGCTCGCGGCCGGCCCTGCCTGGCAGGTGCCCCTCGGGCGCGAGCTGAGTGTTCTACACGGCCCGATATGCAGGCAGGAGGAAGGACAGGTCCTAGAAACGGGGTGGGGGTGCCCCTTCCCGCGGGATGTGCCTCCGTGGCGGCTGGCGGCTGGCGGCTGGCGTCTGGAACCGCCGAGCGTCGAGTGCGGTGCCCGGAGCGTGGTCCAGCGCTGGGGCTCTCCCTCCAGAAGCCACCCCAGATGGCACCCACAGAACCCAGGGTGCAGATGGGAGGTGGCAGGTGCCCCCCGCGTGCCTAACTGCTGGGAGGGGCCAACTCCCTGGAGAAGAGGCCGAGAAGGGCCCAGGCTTCTGGGGCCACGGGGCCCCTAGCTTTGCTCCCCCTGCAGCCCCCGCCGTCTCGGGTGCTGGGCCTCCCTCCATGGAGCTGTGAGGGGCCTGTGGGGAGGCATCACAGGGCCCGCAGCGCTCCAGCCCCGGGCGCCAGCCGAGGCCTGTGTCGGGCTGGCGGTCAGCCTGCGTGCTGGCTGAGGCGCTGAGGCAGAAGCAGTTGCTGGTGTGGGCAGGGGTCTAGTCGTGGGGAGGGGCCAGGAAGGCCTGGGTCTCAGTGGTGTCGAGCAGGATCGAGGGCAGCGCAGGCCGGCCCTCCCTCGTGGCGCCGGGACCCCGCATGCCGGGTCTTCCTCTCCCTTCCCTGCTTTGAGGCGTCAGGAGCGCGGGAGCGGGCGGCGGGGTGCGGGGTCAGGCCCACAGCTGCAGGTGGTGAGCCCGGCCCAGCCTGCGCAGTCTCGCCTGGAAGCTCAGCTGTCCTCGGCCGCTGCCTGCCCGCCTCGGGCTCACCGCGCCCCTGGGCTGGCTTCCCAGGCCCTGCGTGCCCAGGTGGCCCTTTGAGATCTGCAGCGGTCTGTGCTCTGGCCTCAGCTGGCCCTGGGTGCCGGGCGGGCGCCTGCGCGCCCTCGGATGGCCGGACGGCCTGGCCCAGGCCGTACCCGAGCCCCTGGGCTTCATAGTGTGTGGCCTTCCCAGAGGGCAGCGCTGTCCGTCCGGGTCCCCCAGAAGCCAGAGTCCAGCTGCCCCTTCCCTGGTGTCCTGGCCCTCGCCTGGGGCAGCCTGAGGGACAGGGGTGCGCAGGAGGCTCTGTCCCGGCCGCCACTGCTCAGTTCGCATCCCAGGCAGCACTGGGAAGCCTTGTGGGGGGCTGCAGCGCCTGCGGGGGGCAGAGCCATGGCCTCTCTGAGGCTGAAGACCCGCTGGCCCGTGGCCCCAGCCCTGTGAGGGCAGCTGGCTGCCAGGAGGCTGTGCCGCTGCGGGGCAGAGAGCAGAGTCGCCGCGAGGCACTGGAGGCGGGCGGGGGAGGGGCCCACCTCCCCCCCACCCCCAGGCTCGCGGGGCCAGGAGGCCCTGGTGGCCGCGCCGTGGACTGGGTCTGCCTGTGTCCTCAGCTTCTTTCTGTCCACCCAAGGGAAGCCAGCCCCCTGGGCCCCGGGCTGACCGCGGGGTCAGAGAGTCCCCCGAGATGCTGGTCAGCGCTACACTCCTGCCCACCCGCTCCCTGCCGCCTGGCCGTCCTGGGGAGCACCCTGCTCCCCTCTGGCCTCAAGGCCGGACCCTGGGGGCTGTCCCCTGAGCCTCGGGTCTCCCCTCAGGCAGGCGGCCCGGGGGCCGAGGGGATGTTGCGGGGCCTGCGGCACCTGCTGGCCTCGTTCCGGGCCACCAGCCGCTGGGGCACAGCCAGGCCGGCCCCAAGACGCAGCGGACGGGCCCCTCGACCCTCGGCGACCTCCACTTGCGCCGAAGCTGCGCTCCACCGGGGCCAGGGCTGAGTCTGACTCTTTCTTGCCCTTCGTCACCCAAGCTGCCCTCCGCTGGGGCCAGGAGGGGGACGGTGGCCCTGTGGGGCGGGGCGGGCTGCGAGCGCTCTGATGCGGAGCCCCCACTTCGGAAGCGCCGTGGACACGGCCCGGCCCTGCTGGGGCCCCCACCCCGGGCGGCGCCTGCGCTAGAGCCCCGAGGGTGCAGGCAGGGCGGGGCCGCACCTGCGCCTCAGACTCAGAGGTCGCCCCCACTGCCGCTCAGCCTGGAGCCAGGGCCCGCGGCGGGCCCCTCACTCTTCCCGAGCGCCCCCATTCTGTCCCCACGCGTGCTCCGGGGGGCCAGTCTTCCCTTCCAGCCAGGCCGCCCTTTGACCCTGGGGGACGGCAGACGGACCTCCGACTCCTCCTGCCCCCAGCTTCCACCACAGCCCACCCGGAGCTCGCTGGGACAGAGGTGGGGGTGGGGCTGGGGGATTAGAAGCCATGTCCCAGAGCAGTCTAGGGGAGGCCTGGGAGAAAAGGTGGTGCCGGCATAAGGCAGTGGGCTGGACGGCAGGGGCTGCGGGGGCAGCAGCTGTCTAAGTGGGGGGCGCTGAAGGTGGGGGCGGCCGGGGCAGGGACGGGCGTGGGGAGCTCGCCACAGGGACGTGGCTGTCTGGAGGGAGGGGGAAGGAGTCCCAAAGGCGTGGGGGTGCTTGGGGGTCAGGGGCAGGAGGCGGGGTGTGCTGGGGCCCTGGGCTCTGGCCCCCGGCGTGTCCAGCCTCAGCCTCTCGCCGGACGCTTTGCCCGTGGAAGCTGCGGGGAGGCCGAGTGCGGTCGGGGCCCTCTGAGGCCTGTCCTCTGAGGGGCTGGCGGGGACCCACCGCAACGGGGGCCTGGGCAGGCTGCACCCGCAGGCAGCCCGCGCGTGACCAGCAGCCTTGCCTCTCAGAGCCACGAGCGACATCGGGGACTACGTCGGCTCCAACCTGGAGATATCCTGGCTCCCCAACCTGGACGGCCTGGTGGAGGGGTACGCCCGCAACTTCCGGCCCGGCATCGGAGGTGAGAGGCGGGGCCGCGGGGTGGGCTGCTGGCCAGTGCGGAGGCCGCCCCAGGCCCTCGGAGCCCAGGCTGCCCCGGGTGACCTGGGCCTTCTTGGGCCTCATCTTGCGCTGGCCCCCGGCGGACCCCGGCCCCGGCCCGCGGCTCCTCGGCCCCCCCAACGCTGCTCCCTCCCCGCAGGCCCCCCCGTGAACGTGGCCCTGGCCCTCGAGGTGGCCAGCATCGACCACATCTCGGAGGCGAACATGGTAGGCGGCCAGCCCCCCGCCCGGGCCGGGCCCGGGGGCCGGGCCTGACGCCGCCTCCCCGCAGGAGTACACCATGACCGTGTTCCTGCACCAGAGCTGGCGGGACGGCCGGCTGGCCTACAGCCACACCAACGAGACGCTGGGCCTGGACAGCCGCTTCGTGGACAAGCTCTGGCTCCCAGACACCTTCATCGTCAACGCCAAGTCCGCCTGGTTCCACGACGTGACGGTGGAGAACAAGCTGGTCCGGCTGCAGCCCGACGGGGTGATCCTGTACAGCATCCGGTGCGGGCGGGCGGCGGGACCCTCCCGTGCCGCCCCGGGGCGCCCGCCGGCTGGACCGTCCCAGGGCAGGCGGCTGTGGACACGCGTTTCCCAACCGCCTTTGGGGCGGGCGTGCCAGCGCCCAGTGCGGGCCTGACGGGCCACCGAGCGGGTCTCCGGCCGCCTGGGCGGCTGCCCCGTGGCCTCACGGGCGTGTCTGGACAGGGTCACGTCCACGGTGGCCTGTGACATGGACCTGGCCAAGTACCCCATGGACGAACAGGAGTGCATGCTGCACCTCGAGAGCTGTGAGTGGGGGCAGGCGGGCGGGTGGCAGGCTCTGCCGCGGAGCACTGGCTTCCCGGACTTGGGGGACGGGCCCTGGCCCGCCAGTGACCCCCTTAGCTGGCCTGGCCCGGGGCAAGAGGCATCGGGAAGGGGTGTCCTCCACGGCGCGCCCGGCCGGGGAGGCCGCGCTCTTGCCAGCCCCCAGCTCTGCCCGCCTCGCGCGGGGCGGGGCCGAGCCCCCCGGCCGCAGGGCTCCGGGCTGTCAGGCCCCAGAGGCAGGCGCCCTGGACCGCCCCTGCGGCCCGCAGACGGCTACTCGTCCGAGGACATCGTGTACTACTGGTCGGAAAACCAGGAGCAGATCCACGGGCTGGACAAGCTGCAGCTGGCCCAGTTCACCATCACCAGCTACCGCTTCACCACGGAGATGATGAACTTCAAGTCGGGTAACCGCCCCGCCCCGCCCCGGCGAGAGCCCGGGGACGCCACGGACATGGCGGGCGCGGGCCGGGCCTGTGGGGGGCCGGCCTCCTCCGTGGTCTTTCGGGCCTCTGGGGCTTGGGGGCTGAAGGCTGCAGGGACTCGGGGCCACGCCCCAGGCTGCCCGGGCGCCCCCCTCCGCCCCTCCCGACCTGCCGCCCTGTGTGGGGCCAGCGCCTTGGGGCAGGAGCCGGTCCCAGCCGCCTCTCCCGCAGCCGGCCAGTTCCCCCGGCTCAGCCTGCACTTCCGCCTGCGGAGGAACCGCGGCGTCTACATCATCCAGTCCTACATGCCTTCCGTCCTGCTGGTCGCCATGTCCTGGGTCTCCTTCTGGATCAGCCAGGCCGCCGTGCCTGCCCGGGTGTCTCTGGGTAGGCGGCGGGGGCGGGAGCCCAGGACGGGCCTCAGCCCCTGGTCCGCCGCCCGGGCAGCGCCGCGGGGGGCGGGCCAGGCAGGGCGGGGGTGACCCTGCTGTCCCCCAGGTATCACCACGGTGCTGACGATGACCACGCTGATGGTCAGCGCCCGCTCCTCCCTGCCCCGGGCCTCGGCCATCAAGGCCCTGGACGTGTACTTCTGGATCTGCTACGTCTTCGTGTTCGCGGCGCTGGTGGAGTACGCCTTCGCCCACTTCAACGCCGACTACAGGAAGAAGCAGAAGGCCAAGGCCAAGGCCGCGCCGCGGAGGGCGGAGGTGCACCCCGCCGCTGCTCGTGCGCGCAGGCGCCCCCCCCCCCTCCGGGCACGAGGAGGGGCAGTGGCCCCCGACTACCTCCCAGACCCAGGCGGACCCTGCCGGGGGCCCCTTGTCCTGCGGGCTCTGGAGGGCCAGCTGGGCTCAGCGCCCCGTTTGGGTGGGGCACGTGCTGGGGGCCGTGGTGGGCGGGGCGAGGGGTGGGGCGTGGGCGGAGCCCGGCAGCCGGGCTGAGCGCGCTGCCCCCCAGGTGGACGTGAAGAACGCCATCGTGCTGTTCTCCCTGTCGGCCGCCGGCGTCACCCAGGAGCTGGCCGTCTCCCGCCGGCAGTGCTGCGTCTCGGGGAGCCTCATGGGCTCCTACAGGTCGGTGGAGGTGGAGACCGGGGAGACGAAGAAGCAGGGGGGGCCCCCGCCGGGCGGCCGGGGGGGCCTCCGAGCGCTCCTCAAGCCCATCGACGCGGACACCATCGACATCTACGCCCGCGCCGTGTTCCCTGCGGCCTTCGCCGCGGTCAACGTGGTGTACTGGGCAGCCTACACCATGTGAGCCCGCGCGTCCCAGAAGGACCCAGGGCTGCCCTGTCCCGGGCGCAGGCCCGAGGGAGCCCCGCCTACACCTCCCGCAGCCCCGCCCAGCGCGGCCCCCGAGCTGGGCCCGAGGGGGCGTCTGGTGCAGAAGATGAGCCAGTCGGGACTTTGCCCCGGGGGGTGGGGGTGGGCGTGGGCCTGGGGACAGTGGACAGGGCGAAATAAAGACTGTCCCTGCTGCCTCTGGGCCCGAGTCCAGCCCTGCCGCCTGGCGCGCCCCTCCGCCCAGGGCCTGGGGCCCTTGGGGCAAAGGGCTTCAGGGACGGGTGGGCTTGGCGCGGGCAGAGGGCTGGGGGCTGTCTGGGCCACTGACCCACAGGCATCAGCGGGGGCGCGGGGGTGCAGGAGCCCTCTGGCTCAGGGTCCCGAGGGTGCCATCCCTGAGGAGATGAGGGGGACAGCGGCCGGCGTCCCCAGCATGCCCAGCCCCCGCCTCTGCTGTGGCCGCGCGGGGCTGGCCGTCGCCGGACCCCACAGGAGCTCGGGGTCAAGGGTCTGGCTCTCCCGCGCGCTGTCACTGCCCTCGATGGGGCCGCGGTGCTGGGCCAGCCCGGTCTCCGCAGGGGAGCATGCCGGAAGGGGTGCCCGCTGGGCCATCTGTCCTCAGCATGCCACCTGCCGGACAGGGCGAGGAGGACGCTTGGCCACTGGCTTTGGCTGTGGCATCGGGGGCCAGGCCCGGGAGCCCGGGCAGGGGGCACGGGCTGGGACAGGCTCACTGCCTGGGGACCGTCCAGGCGCAGGCTGCAGAGCTGGGG
>PVIJ01018357.1:0-26564 GCA_004024925.1 Scalopus aquaticus | reverse complement strand
GTTACCCAAGGGGAATACAAAATGTAAAAGATATAAATAACAATAAAAATATATACATTAAAAATTAAAAAATAAAGTGAAGCCGTTTTAACGCCGTGCTGGCTGTGGGTTGTGCCTCGAATGGGCACATTTGCAGAAGAGAGTCCCAAGGGGGCACCTTTGCAGGCCTGAGTGTAACTGCAGGAACTGGCTGTGAGGCCACCCCAGGGTGGACCCCCGGGGGATAGTCTGCCCCTGCCCTCCACCTGCTGGCGGCTGCAGCTTTCCTCAACCCCTTCATCACCCCTCATCCCCGCTTGCACCTTCATCCTGCCTCCCCCACGGGCCCGCCTCCCTCGTCCAGGGAACTGCGATCACACTGGGGTCCAACCAGGTCATCCAGGGTCCTCTCCCCACAACTCTAGATCCTTAACATAATCACCTCCACAAAGCCCCTTTTGCCATTTGCGGGCTTCTGAAAATTAGGCGGTGGACATATTTGGGTGGGGAATGGGATGGCGGTAAAGGTATGATTTTACCCGGAGATGGAAAGTTCTTTGTCAGTGAAGCCAGCGTGGGCTGTGAGGAGGGCAGCAAAGGAAAACACCAGCAAGTGAGCCTCATGGTGCCACGTGTCCATTTACTGACCTTGAGTCAGCCCGTGTCTGGGTAGGGCCACCTCTCTCTGCAGATGAGGAAACTGAGGCCCGGAGGTCAGGTCACCTGCTGGGTTCTGACCTGGCATTTGCACCCAAACACCTGAGCACAAAGACAGTCCTGAAACCAGGACACAAACCCTGCCCCCGCTTGTGTATTCCTGAGAGTGGAAGGCACCTCTCCTGCTACTGTTACGGGGCAGCCCCGATACAAAATGGGGTGCCTGTCAGTGGGTTCTCACCCGTGCGCTTAGAAGGGACTTATAAGACTCAACTGCAGACACACACAATAAAATTAATAAAAGGGTTTATCTACAAAAAGGGAAGGGAAAAAGATAAAGAATAAATTGGCCAATGCGTCCCACCAGTTCCGCTGAGCTGGAATCTCAATGGCGCACTCCAACCTGGCGATCCACCACCACGAGCAATAGAGAGCGCTCAAAGCTCACGTCTCGTCTAATATATCAAAACACCTTTTCTCAGCTCCACCCTCAGTCCTCAGCACCCTCCCTTCGGTGATGCTGGCATTCTGGGATTTGTAGTCCTCGGTGTCTCGGATCTCTCTGGCTTGAGGTGGGGGTGGGGTCCTGGGACACTCCCCTTTCCTGAGGACCCCCCTCGTACACTACAAGCGCTGCGATTTTCTATTTGTCTTACGTGATCGGCACCTTGCAGGTGACCAGACTTAGTCCCATTTCTCCCTCTGACTGCAAATGAGCGCTGAGCACACCAGGACCGGGGCCCGAGGAGCCAAAGGGGCTGTCCGAGAAGGCTGCCGGTGCCGCTCAGCCCTGCCCCAGACAGCCCCTGGCCGGTCCCGGCACCACCGGGCTATTTTCCCAACATCTAATGATCCATGAAGGATGATTCCAGTCTGGAGAGCGAGGGTGCCCCCGCTGCCGACCAGCAGCAGAGCCAGAATTCACTTTTCCTCTCCTCCCTTCAGTGTAGACCAAGTAAGCAGAGGCAGGAAGCGTCACCTGGAGCAGCTTGGGGCAAAGGCGCAGGGTCCCCTGCCCCGGCACCGGGGTGCTCCTGGAGACGCTCCTCCTCTGGTCCCACCGGATTCCACTCTCACTCCAGAGCTGGTGCGTCCAGGCACGCGTGCGCCTCCTCTTTCAGACCCGCCTTGTGCTGCCTTCTCAGGGGTGCCTGCACCCCAGCCACACAGCAGAGGACGCGTCTGTGCTCAGACACAGGGCCACGGGGTCCCCCAGGTTTCCACAGCCTGCACGCCGAGTGGCGGACACATCAGGAGGCGGTCCCCACACCTCCTGGACAGGGGAACACTGCTCGATGCCAGGGGAGAACTTCAAGAGCCTAAAACCAGGGTGTCACCCTGGTAAAGCAGCAGCAACTGGGAAACAGGGTGCAAACGCCCCAGTGTCTTGAGTTAGTCAAAAGCCCGCCTTGAGAGATGACCTGAATTTCAACTTGAAGTCAAGCGGCCAGACTCAGACGCCAGAGGACCCCGCGAGGCCGTGCTCCCTGGGGCTGGGTGTTCGCTGGGGCCCTGGGCCCACACTCCAAGATCCACAATTGCTCCTCATAACAGCACATTGTGCAAGCAAAACAACATAAGTGGTTTTGCTGATCAGACCGTCAAGTGGAAATAATTAAACAAAAGAACGCGGCAGCACCTCGATTCTGATTACAGAAGGCAGCGCCAGTATGCTGTGTGTGGGGAAGTGGAGAGATTCCCAGTCTGCATAATTATTTATTATTCTCAATGAACTCACACTGATCGTCGGCGGCACACGGGGTGGCACAGGAACACTCACTAGCTCACTAGACAACAGGTCACGAAGTTCGGGAGGCAGCGCCCCAAGTTCTATCAGAACTGTCTGTCCCCACGGTCGGTCACCGAGCGGTCTCCTGGCCATGTGGAAGAGTAGCTCACTTATACTCACATACTCACGCTCGCTCGCGGACTGGGACCAGGAGGTGCTGGAAAGTCTGACTCGGGGCTCTCTGTGCCGTGCACCTGCACCCCCACAGGGCTCCTGCCAGGCCGCCGGAAATGGAGCTGCCAGCGCAACGCCCTGAGCACAGATGAGGCTTCTGTCTCGCAGGAGCCGAGTGCAGTCACTCCAGAGCCCGTCTCTTCCAGTTCTCGGGTTCAGAGGCTGAGAGGGGAGACGAGGGGACATGTCTGTGTTTGCTCCCCAGGTGCCCAGCGCAATCGGCTCCCTGCCCATCGCTGTTTGGGTGAAGGGCTGGTTATTGGTTAGATGACTGGTAAAGTCCTTTCCAAGCCCGTAACTTTTGTTTGCTTGGGATTACGGATAAAACAACACATGCAAGTTTGACATTTTACATCGAAGTCTGAGATCCATTTCGGAATTAGTTCTTGTATGAAGATATGGCGTTCAGGTAAAATTTCCTTTTTGGTCTGCGGAGATCCGACTTTTCCAGCACTGTTCCCTGGGTGTGAGGAAGTCTGCCTTTCCTCTCTTGAATTGCTTTCCGTGGTCAGGCCAGTTATCAAACCAGGGGAGGCCTGCGGTGGGAGCTTCCACCGTGAGGCTCCGGAGAGGGGGGACCCCACTCTGGGGGGCGCTCACACAGGCTCCGGGCAGCAACAGCATCTGCGCTCCCCAGGGCCCTGCTGCCCGGGGGGGCTCCCACTCAGAGTAAAAATTCTGCGATGGGGGTCCCCTAGTACCGCCCCCATTTCACAGGGAGAAGTGGAGGCTGAGAGAGCCTGAGTAACTTCCCCGAGTTCCTCTACCCGTAGGGACAAGAGTCAGAAGTGGGTGCCGGGCAGTCTGGCCCCCAAATCCAAATTCTTAAACTTGATGCCTTCCAGACTGCCACTCGCCACAGCATTGCAGTCTTGAGCCTCGCTGGCCCTTCCTAACCCTGCCTCTTGGCCAGTACTGGAGCGGCCAGCTTGGCTCCCTCTGTCCGTGTGGGCACCAGCACCTCTGGTAGTCACCACGGACCCAGGACCGGGGCTGAGAACTCAGGTCCAGTCCAGGTTCTGCCAGAAGTGGACCATGTGGCTCTAGGGAAGCCGCCTGGTCACTAAACTTAAAATGAGGAGGACAAGCGACCTCGGGGGTCCTCTTCAGCCCTGAAGTTTGTATCTCACTTAATGATCAAACACAAGAAAATAGAACTTGCGACATTGTCTGAGGCAAAACTGCTCTAAAATACAAGTTTTGGGAGGGCAGCGAGGGTGTCCCCTCACAGTGGGATGACGCACCCTGATGTCACCTTCCAGGATAAGAAGTTTGTCATCTATTTGTTCAGTTCTGTTCTGGTGCTGAGGACAGCAGACGCCAGACGCGCGCCCGGCAGGAAGGGCTGTCCCGAGAGCAGATCCGCAGCCGTAACTCACAAAGCAAGGCCGGCCCAGCCTCTTCCCGGGGTGTTCCTTCTCGCTGCCACCAAAGCCACCAATGACCTTCCCGGTCAAGACTCACACCCGCTCCGTGCCAGAAGATCTGGACCCTCGAGGATGGAATTTAACTCCTGTCCGACCCGCACAGCCCGAGTGAGCCACCGAGTCTCTGGCCGCCCCTGCTCATTCACGTCTACACTTGTGCACTCCCCGCCTCTTTCCTGCTCTGGGTCTTTGCTCGGGTGGATCCCTCGGACCCAGGGACGCCCCAGTTCTCTGGCGACCCCTCCATGCTCTTTCCCCGCACACTCCCACTGCCATTATTCCGTTCCATGGCGATCTCCATTTGCCTTCACGACACCCTGGGAGGCTGCCCTTGGTGTGCTGCCATCCCGAGCCTGCAGGCGCCCAGGGGAGGGCAACAGATGTGACCGGACCATCTCACTGAGCACAGGGGAGCACGCCTGAAGGGCCCCCAAAAATCTACAGGAAAGGGAGCTGCCTGACTGATACATCTGTTCATGGAGGAAGGAGACGCACGACACGTTGAGTCCGAGGGCGCGCTCTGAAATCTCAGGTGGTGCAGCTATCCATGGGCAGCATATGTGAATGCCCAGTCTATAGGCAGAGGCCAACACGGCCACGGCACCTACTGCCCCTCAGGGGACACTGGAGTGATTCCACTGTGTCTTTTTATTTTGGTATATATATTTTAAGATTTATTTATTCATGCATGCAAGAACTGGGGTGTAGGCCAGAGGTGCAGGGCGGTGGGGGGCAAGAGGGTTCACCAGAGACAGAGCAGGGAGAAGACCAGGGAGATCGTGGGAAACACACTGCTGAGGGGAGCAGCGGGCGAGGCAGGAGAGGTCTGCTGCGCCCTGTGGGAAGCTCCCTGGCCGGGCATCGAACTCACGCTGCAGCGGCCGACAGCTCCACAGCGCAGCCTTAACCTGCTGCGCCACCAGGGAGCCCTCCACTGTCTTTTAAATCTACTATTTTTTTCAATAATGGGCACGTGATGCTTTTGCATTGACTATATTTTGAAGGCTGGAATGCAATGAAAATCCCTGCGTCATCTACGTCTCGGTGAATGTTTCGGCTCCTCTGCGGGACCACGTATGTTCTGACAGAAGGAGCCACACGTGACGTATCTCTAAGCCCCCCTGCCCCCCAGGACGTGTGCGTGGGGCGCCGGCGCAGGGCGGTGCGGAGGGGAGCCTGGTTCCTACATGCACAGTGGCAGCCGGCGACACGCTGAGCTAACCCAGCCCTGCAGATAACCCAGCCACCTCCCTCCGTGTCTGCACAACATCTGCAGGTCAGGTGACGTGCTGACGACAGGGAATTACATCAGGGGGACCGAGGGGGTCTTCTGATAAACTGGCTAATGGATGCACTTCACTTAATCAACTTCACAACTGCACAAAATGCTAACTCATTCCAAAGTAAAAAACATTTCAACAAGGTTTTCATTAACATTCGTATTGCTGCCGGCATCGGTCCACACAACGTTCCTGGCTGGCCTGTGGCTTTACGCTGTCCTGGGGGATCAGCAAGGTCTCGGACAGTCTCTCATTTCTGCAGGTTCTACAGCTGGCAATACTGTGATGTGTCCTCATTAAAGCGCATGCTCACGTGGCCTCACCGTAAGTGAGCGCGTTGAAACTGCAGATGGATTATGGGGGTCCACCCATGGGGGTCTGCGTCCAGCCTGAGTCCCTGCTGGGGAAGCCAGTCTCTAGAGTGCCACATCCTGTCACTAGGTTACTTTGTTATCCCAAGCATCACCTGTTTGTCCAGAGTTCACTATTACATTTAGAGTCACATCATCACGCTCTGCCGTTTCGTTGGGGTCAACGCAATCCCGCTGGCGAAGCGGGCAACAAGGACATGCGCTGTGCCAGTGACAGAGGTCAAGGCATCGACCTCACAGTTGTAGGACGGCAGGTGTCGTGGCAGGAAAGAGTTTTACGTTTTAGTTATTCTGGATTGAGTGGCTCTCCAGCAGGCTTATTTCATATTCACTTTATAAGCTTGAGAATCGGGCCTTTGTACCGAGCTCTCTGGGTATGGACTGAGTATTTTCACTGAGAATTCAGACGAAGTGGGGAATGGAAAACACCTCAACACCTGGACTTTTTGCAGAGGGAGGCTTTCCTGAAGAAATCAGGGACAGTAATAGAGAAAAACTATTACATCTCCTTTTCTTAAAGGCCCCCTTGCCTTTGCAATGCTAACAGGAATCACTCTCTCCTTTCTCGACTTTAAAATATGTCAAGAAACTCTCGAGGGAGGACCAAACGGTTCCACACTAGACTCTGCTCGCCCCTCACTGCCCGTCCCTTTGCGCCGCAGACGGCAGGAAGCGCGTGTTTGCCAGTGCCACGGGGGTACAGACAGGAGCTGGCCCACGGTCTGAGACAGGCTGTAACTGCTGCTGCCCTTGGCGTGCGTGTGCCCCGCTGAGATCTGCCCCGAGGAGAGCGAACCCCACGTGCCTGCTGGCCCCAGGGCAGCGGAATCAGGAGGCGCTCCCTGCCCAGCTGCAGCCGGCTGAGCCCAGCCAAGACCCCGCCAGGCAGGAGGCACAGGAGCAGGAGGGAGACCCGCTCCGGATGCGGGTGTCTGGCGCCGCGCCCCTGCAGAGAGCACTGACTCGCGCACACCCTGAGAAGCCAAAACCCGGGTACAGCTTACCACGCCGGGCATTGGACGGGCACGGGAGTGAGCGTCTGGGCTGCCCCCCACGTGGCAAATGAGGAGGTGGAGCTCAAACATTCATCACCAGCCCCGAAGCACAGAAGAGGAGGCAGGGCCCCCTTCTCGGCATCTCCCCAGCCTGGGCAACGGCAGCACCCAGACAGTCCTTGCCACGGGTATCTCTGACCTTCAGTGACCTTCGCTTCGCAGGGCAGCTGGCGACTAAGGAGATGCAGAGCTCGCTCGGTCTTCCTAGAGAGAGGGCCCGTCCTCGCGTCCCTGAGGATGTGGCCTGGACGGTGCCCTCTGCATGCCGGTCCCCAGACTCTTCTCCCTTTCAGGGCAAACATCTCCAAGGAGCCTGAGGCGTGAGTCCCGGCGCCGAGAATACACGCGTATGCGCACATGGGACGCAGGGCAGACGACCGCCTGGCCGCAGAAGCCCCGTGACGCCGGACACAGAGCGAGCCCGGACTAGCGCCACCTTCCCGCAGGGCCTTCTCCCCCAAGGCACGGAGACGCCGCCCAAGAACCCCTCTCTAGCCACCAGGACTTTCCTCAGTCCCCCCGGAAGAAGATGCCATAGCTCCAGTGCAGACATTGCCATTGCCATAAAGCCAGGGTGCCAAGGTAGGGTGCGCGGCCTGTGCGACTTGCTGAGGCTCAGCCCTTTGGGTTTATATTTTTTTCACATCTTTGCATTATGTGATAGTGTCTCAAGAAAATGTTTAAGCCCCTGAGAAAAAGCAGCCAAGGAGGGAGCCTCCCTGGGGGTGCAGGGGTTAGTGTCAGCACTATGAGGCTATCAGCAGCCACTGCAGCACGAGTTCGATCCCCAGCCAGGCGGCTTCCCACAGGGCGCAGCAGACCTCTCCTGTCTCCCCGCTGCTCCCCTCAGCAGCGTATTTCAGTGGATCTGCCTGTTCTGCTCCCCACTCTGTCTCTGGCGAGTCCTCTCACCCCTGCACCTCTGGCCTGCACCCCAGCTCTTACGTGCATAAATAAATCTTTTTTTAAAAAAAGTAGCCAAGGAGTCAAGGTTCCTCACTGCCCTCCCTTCTGTAGGGTGACGTGAAAGTGGTTTGCTGGGACGTGATTTCAGACGCCCCGGGAGGGACGCGGTGCCCAGGCTGACTCGGTGCGTGCGGAGCTGGTGGCCCCCCACCGCTTACGCGCTTTGCACCTCTCCCACACCTCGCTTCCCTGTCTTAGCTTTCAGACGCGCCCCGCCGCACCTGCTTTCCTTTCCAGGAAGGAGCCGGGCTCTGCGGAGTGAGATCGCAGAGGGAGAGACAAGGCAAGGCCTGGCCGGCAGACGAGCTGTGCACGGGGCCCCAGCTGTGTTCCCCCCCGGGGTCACAGGACGTGCCCAGTTGAGTAAGCACGTGCTGGAGGGCTGGGGGTGCACACAGGGCTGGGGCCCCTCTGAGGAGCTGCTTGTGCCCCAGCGTCAGCCCCTTTGTCTCCCAAAGCAGGGAGAAAGCGGCAGGGTGAGGGGCAGGGCAGGCGGGGGCGGGAAGCTGGGCACAGAGCAGGGGCGGGCGGAGGTCTGTGCGCCAAAGGAACGTTAAAGGAAAACCAGCTGTCTTCTTTCCTGCCGGACTTTGATGAAAGCTCCCGGATAAAAGCAGCTTTTCAGCAAAGACAAACCGTAAAACCAACCCTTGAAGGCTGACCACAGATCGGAGGTCCCCAGAGGGGTCTGGGGAGAGGTGAGGTGGGGAGACGGCAGGACTAGGGAGAACTGGGGGTGCTGCGGGGGTGGGAGAGCTGGGTCCCCCACCTGACGGGGGGACCCAGATTGTCGAAATAATAACAAAGATGGGAAAAGAAGGTGTTTCATTAATTAAAAAAACAATAAAACACACAGATTTCTTAGTGAAGATTGTGTGCCCTGCCTAGAAGGCATCTCGCAAGGGTATATCCGATTTAAGCCTAATTTTTTGCATTGACTCCGTAACTCACTTTGTTTTAAATGGAATGGTTGCATCTCCAATACCTAAATCAAGGCGTCTTCCCTCCAAGGCAGCGATAAAACCAAATATATTAAGTTTGATTCTTTTTTTTTTAAGATTTATTTATTTATGCATACAAGAGCTGGGGGGCAGGCCAGAGGTGTGGGAGAGGACTCCCCAGAGACAGAGTGGGGAGAACAGACGGATCCACTGAAATCCACTGCTGCGGGGAGCAGCGGGGAGGCAGGAGAGGTCTGCTGCGCCCTGTGGGAAGCTCCCTGGCCGGGGATTGAACTCGTGCTGCAGTGGCTGTTGATAGCTGCACAGTGCTGAGACTTAACTCCTGCGCCCCTAGGGAGGTCCTTAAGTTTGATTCTTTCTTCTTTTAAGCAAGATCTGACTTGGAGGCCTCCCTAGTGGCGCAGCGGTTAAGCGCTGCGCTGTGGAGCTGTAGGCAGCGGTGACGCAAGTTCAATGCCCAGCCGGGGAGATTCCCACATGGCGCGGCAGACCTCTCCTGCCTCGCCTGCTGCTCCCCTCAGCACTGTGTTTCCATCCATCTGCCTGTTCTGCTCCCCACTCTGTCCCTGGTTGGGCTCTCGTGGCCCAACACTTCTGGCCTGTACCCCAGCTTGTATGGATAAATAAATAAATCTTAAAAAAAAAAATGTGCCTTGGGGCCTCCTGGTGGTGCAACGGGTTAAGCGCTGCGCTGAGGAGCTGTCGGCAGCTGCGACGCAAGTTCGATGCCTGGCCGGGGAGATTCCCACATGGCTCAGCAGACCTCTCCTGCCTTGTCCACTGCTCCCCTCAGCAGTGTACTTCAGTTAATCTTCCTGTTCTGCTCCCCGCTCTGTCTCTGGTGAACCCTCTCACCACCCCATAGCTCTGGCCTGCACCGCAACTTATATGCAAAAATCAATCAATCTTTAAAAAAAAAAATCTGACTTGGATACAAAGAAATGTTAAATGACATTTCTGAACATACCTCCCACAGGTGTTGACCCAAACTGGGGAAGTTCTGGGGGGCTAAGCAGAAGCTGGTTGGTGAACAAGTTACTGCACTTTTGGCACGTCTGTAAGCTAGATCCAACCCAAGGACGCAACACGAGATAACACGCATGAGGCTGGGCTTGGCTGCAGCCTGGGGGTGAGCAGGACAGCAGGACAAGCTGCTGGGGCCTGACAGTCCAAAGGCTCCGAGTGTCCTGGCCCCAAGGCTCCGAGTGTCCTGGCCCCAGACCAGCACTTAATCCCGGAGCCCAACGGTCACTCGGCTCCCTCATCTGCTTCACACCCCGGCCAGACTCTCCCTCCTCCACGCCCAGCTGGGTCCTGGGGACTCCAAACAGGCTGTTGCCCAGATGCCAGCGCCACGACCTCGGAGGGGCATGTCTGCAGGGGAGGGCGCTCGGAGGCGGCCGGTGCACCTTCCCTGGGTGACGACTCACGAGTCTAACTGCTGGCATTTTTTACTGAAATCACACCCAGAAGTGAAACCAGTGGGCACATTTTAGAGGTGCTGTCCCTGGTATCAGGGCTCAGCAATTCAGGTTACCTGGTGTTTATGGGACGCACTGAGACTTTCCTGAGGCGTGTTTTGTTGCTGCTGCTGCTGCTGTTTTATTCATCATTTGAGCTCCAAGAGGAGCTTTGGGCTGTCGGCAAAGTCATGAATACTTTTTCTATACAAAAATGTGTCACGACTTTCGGGCCTCCCTGGTGGTGCAACGGGTTAGGCGCAGCACTGTGAAGCTATCCAGAGCCGCTGCAGCATGAGTTCGATCCCCAGCCAGGGAGATTCCCACATGGTGTGAATTCTCCTGTCTCCCCGCTGCTCCCCTCGACAGTGTACTTCAGTAGACTGCCTGTTCTGCTCCCCACTCTCTCTGGTGAACCCTCTCACCACCCCACACCTCTGGCCTACACCCCAGCTTGTATGCATAAATAAATCAATCTTTAAAAAAAAATTGTGTCACGACTTTTCCGATACTCCGATATTCAGGAAGCTGCTGAACTCCCATGGAATGGAGACGGGGATCTCCAGCCACAGTTTACAGACGTGTGAATATACAGACACAGGGAATATACATATTTGCTCGTGCGGCTCTCTGGTCAGGCACCTGCCCCCTGCTCCAGACTCCACCCCCCGCTGTGTTCTGGCTGGTTGTCTGAGCTGAGCTGTTCCAGGATTGCCTCGGCCTTCAGGGCCAGGCCTGTAATTAATCGTGCCCAGTTCTCCTGCAGGGCCCTGGAGCAGGGAGAGGAGGCAGGGCAGGGGGAGACTTCTGAGATGGTGAAAAGCCCTGTCCGGGCATTTGAACCCGTCCCCCACAGGCGGCCCGAATGGGGCTTGGGGCCGAGGCTAATGCCTTCAGATGCCACAGGGCCCGGGACGCGAGAAGGCCAGGCCCTGGGGGTAAAGAAAGCAGGTGGAATTCAATGAGCGGACACCACCTGCCACAGCCGGCCCCACGAAGCAGCGTCCACTAGCATACACGCCCTGCTCTACGAGGAAAACACACACCTTCCCCAAAGGGGAGCGGCTGCTTTGTTGGGGCGTGGGAGGCCAGGGGCTTGGGGCCGGGCAGGAATGGCCACATCGACCACGTGGAGCTGGGCTCCCTCTGTGGGGTGTATGCCGAGAATCTTGGGCACGTGTGTGTAGGTGGCTCGTATCAGTTGCGCCTGAGCCAGGCAGGTCCCATCCTCAGAACAGACTAGAGCTGCTCCACTGAGAGTATCAGACATCGGTGTGGTAAGACACATGATGGTGATTCAGCCGCAGCTGCTGGAGGAGAGCACGGGCTGGAGCGCACGCTGGGCGCGAGTGAGTCACGAGTGAGAACTGCAGGGAGGCGACGGGAGAGTGTGCAGAAGCTACGGGGCTCACACGGGTGCAGCCCTGACTGGGGTGATGCAGGCTGGGTCAGAGCCCTTCAGTAGAGCCTCCCACACCGTTGGGGGAATGCAGACGGGTCCAGCACTGACAGGACGCAGTGTGGAGGTTCCTCAAAAGATTATAGACGGGTCTGCCAGAGGACCCAGCAATTCCACTCCTAGTTATCTACCTGAATACGAAAACATGAATTTGAAGGGAAACTTGCACTCCTATGTTCACTGCAACACTGTTTACAGCAGTCAAGCTATGGAAACAGCCCAAGTGTCCAACGACAGATGAGTAGACTGGGCAGGGGTGGTCTAGCCACACCATGGAATACTACTCACCCATCAAAAAGGATAAATTCTCGCCACTCACAGCAACATGGATGGAGAGTGGGGGGTGTGTGTTACACTGAGTAAAACCAATCAGAGGGAGGTAAGGGCACCTATACATGGAATATAGAGGAACCAAGCAAAGGGCCATAGAAATCCAAACCAAAAACATTAACCCATGAAAACTGACTGGGGTAACTAGACGGAACAAGGAAAGTGGAGGGGAGGGCTGAGAAGAGAGAAGGTGCCCAGGTGTATGTGGGTACACCAGGGCAACAGTGATGTAGACCAATAAGAGCTCTGTATCAAATATACTAAAGACTAGAGACTTTACTGTGGAAGGGTACCAGTTCTATCACCTCCCCAAGATGCTGAAGCGCTGCGTGGTCCCTCACCCAAGTGGGCTTCCAAAGTAGAGCATTTTTTGTCTAGCTGCACAAATCAAGGCGGACAGAAGCACCGGGAGACGTGACTACTGAACACTAAGCACACATGTACACACATGGAGGAAGCCATCTCTGAAGGCACTGTACGGGTCCACCCACCTAACTGGTGAAATAAAAATTCAGCTTTCAAAATGTATTTCTGAACAGGGCTCCCTCGAGCTGGTTGGGAAGGCTGTGCGCAGACAGCTGGAGCCAGCGCGTGAGGTCAAGAAACGGGAGTGATCACAGTCTTGGTTTACTTCGGAGACATACTTCCAAGCCAAAGTTCAAGTCAGGAGCTATTCTAATAATGTGCAAGTAGTGTGTCGAGTGTGAAGTGTATCTACTGGCTACTGGCAAGAGCAATATTCTA
The DNA here is from genome assembly GCA_004024925.1 of Scalopus aquaticus. Taxonomy (NCBI): domain Eukaryota; kingdom Metazoa; phylum Chordata; class Mammalia; order Eulipotyphla; family Talpidae; genus Scalopus; species Scalopus aquaticus. Next base: position 13,911 of record PVIJ01018357.1, on the reverse strand, counting down.
TATCCTGTTTCCATAAAGCACACAATTTGCAGCCACACCCAGGTCAGCAGCCGCCCTACCAGGGTGAGGGATCTTTGGGTGTGAGTGTTCTCTGCCAGCTTTAAAGAAGAAACTGAGGCCTCCCTGGTGGCGCAGGGGCTAAGTCTCAGCGCTGTGAAGCTATCACATCCACTCGGCCTGAGTTCGATCCCTGGCCAGGGAGCTTCCCACAGGGCGCAGCAGACCTCTCCTCTCTCCCCGCTGCTCCCCTCAGCAGTGCATTCCAGTGGATCTGCCTGTTCTGCTCCCCACTCTGTCTCTAGTGGATCCTTTCACCCCCACACCTCTGGCCTGCACCCCAGCTCTTGCATGCATAGATAAATAAAACAAATCTTAAAAAAAAAAAGAAAGCGGATGGATCAAGATCTCGCTCCTTCTTTCTCTCCTTTTTTTGACGCGAGATGGAAATAACTTCCCACCCAAGCTAATAGTAACGCAGCTGCAAAGAGACTCTGAACCAGGGTGTGTGCCAAATGCCATATTCTATATAGGAAAATGGGACAAATCTGCAAAATTCTGGCTGAGGCTGCAATTAGTAGTTTATGTCTCAGTCGTTCAATTAGATATAATTAAATAATTTCATATTAAATTCAGAATGACATTTAAATGAGTGGTGTTTCCAGTCTCCCCCCGCCCTGAGACAGAAAGATGGCTGCCTCTGCTCCGGGGCTCAGTGGGCAGACTGGGTTTCTGTGTGCATACACGCGCGTGACAGCACACACTCGTGTACAACAGCATAAAATAAAGCCTCACTAGTGTGTAAACACCCCCCCCCACCCGCCGCTTTCTGAGCTCGGGGGATCCATGTGTGACCTCTAACTCCTTTTCTTCTTAGAACGAGCCCTGCAGAGGGGAGCTGGGGGCCAGAGCCCGCTGGGAGAGACAGCTCGGTCCTGTCACTCTGTCTCCGTGTGACCCGGAGTTCCAGGCCCGGGACGTGGCCAGGGTCACGCTGGCGAGCCGGCGGCTGCAGCGGGGGGCGGCTGAGCTGTGCCTGGCGAACAGCTGTGCCACCAGAGCGTGAAATGCCCACAACAAGGAGTGTGGCTGCCTTTGCAGTTTCACAAATGCTCCAGGAAGCTTCCTTTCCCCGACCTTCTTCCTGCCATCCCAGAGGACAGCTGTCTGATCCAGAACATGAGGATGAAAATTAAAGCTCCAGTGGCATCCTCGTTCGTGATAAAGCCACCGGAGAGGGGCTGGGTGGTGATGAGAGACGGGAGCAGGCCCCCATTTGAGAGGACGACACTCGCGGAAGAGCACCGTGTGCAATTCAGGGGCACGAAGCACTGAGCTGCGGAGAGAGCAACACCCTCGCGCCGGGTTAGATCACCTCACCAAAGAGGGAGGGAGGGGCACTGGCTGCCAAGACAGAGGCCACGCCGGGGCCTGCTTTGCTGCCGTGAGCGGCCAGCCCAGGGCAGGGGCGGGGCAGGAGGGGGGCCCTCATGGGGCCATGTGAAGGCCCCGCCCCACATGGAGCCCACAGGGGCCCCAGGTCCTGCCCCGTGGGGCGGAGAGGGCTGCATATGAATGAGCAGCGGCGTCCACTGAAACAGGAAGCCGCTGCCAGCCAACTGGGCAGCCCGGCGCCATGGAGACGCCGGCTCTGCTGCACAGGGCGGTTTCCTATTTCGCTAATGTTTCAAGTGTCAAGTCTCTCCCCAGGTGGCAGGCGATACCTCCTCTCGCACCTGGGTTCCTCCCCAGGTAGGCGAGGTGGGGCTGAACCTCAGCTCTGCTGCACCAGCCGCCGGCTCTGGCCCCGACCCGTGGTCAGCCCGAGCTTCTGTGGGCCATGACCCCAGGACACCAGCGTCCACCCAGGACCGCCCCAAGTGTGCAATGGAGCTAAAGATGGGGAAGTTTTGTCGAATCCGCTCTGCATCCAATTTTCAGTTATTCGATATCCTCAACTTTAAAATTTATCCTGTGGGGATAAAACAGAAAGAGCAACATAACAATGTCAGACACCCCACAAGGCAGGTGGGGCCCCGAGAAATGAGAGACGAGACGCACACTTCCCACTAAGAGAAGTTTTCAAATAGAGGAGACTCATCGGCAGCCTCTTCTGTACAATTCATCTTCAATAAAATCTGAGGTTTCCATAAACCCAAATCACCTCCCCACAGCTGGGCAAACAGACGGGAGCGTGGGAAGAAAGACACCTGCCACGTCTCAGGCACAGTTAAGGACGCAGCCTTCTCCAAACAGGGGAGGGGCAGAGACCAGTGGCTTAATCAATCAGTCTTTGATCTATGAGGTGAGCTGGTGCCTGGACTTCTCCAGAGCCTGACACGGTGGGGGCAGGAGAGGTAAGGCTGAAGAAAATCTCCGCCGTCCCCCCTCCCCCTTATCTTCCAGAAATGGGTAGAGGAGAGATAGTCAGACTCAGGGCAGCCCTGTCCCACTGACATCTGTACGCTGGAAAGTGAAGGCAAACAACTCACCCATAGCCCTGGGTGGGGGTCTTTATTCTACATCAGGAATAATTCCTGCCACTCTGCTTAAAGATCCATCCCTCAAGAAACCTTTTGCAAGCACCTGATCTAGGGAGATTTTCATCAAAAGTTGTGAAATAAATAAGTAAGTTCCCAGCACAGGGTTGCTACAAATATAAACATTCTCTACCCAGAGAGAACTGTGGACAAGCAAATAAACATGAAAATTCAACCCATAAGGGTAGTTATTGAGCCAAGGAGCTGTCTGCACAAAATACAGGGCTTTTAATGAGACTATTAAATAGGAAAAGCGGAGAGGAAAGGACACTTTCAGACACCAAGAAGGCAAAATATAAGCTGTTTAACAAAATAGGAAAGAAAAGGATTTTTTTTTCAATCACCAACTGACATCCATGCCATGCTTGTAAATCAACTCAAAAAAAATGGAGATTGTTCATAATATAGACATAATATAGAATAAACTAGAACTAGAGCTGAAAGACAGAGAGGAAGTTGAGAGGTGGAAGGCAGGGAGGGAGGAAGGACAGATGAATGGACTCAAGAGACATAAGGGAGACAAGATCCCAAATCTGCATAATGAGAATGTCTGGGGAATAGAAAGCATATAAGTAGACTCAAAGTTTTAAGAACATTGTTTAGGAAATTAATGCAAAAATACAGTATGAGAATTAAATATATAAAATATAATGATCATAATGCCCTAGGAATATTCAATATAAAAAGTCATTAATACTTTTTTTTCATTAGAATTTCATTTAATGGGGCCTCCCTGATGGCATGGGGGTTAAAGTCTCAGTGCTATCAAGCTATCGTCAGCCACTGCGGCATGAGTTCGATCCCTGGCAGGGAGCTGACCCACATGGCACAGCAGACCTCTCCTGTCTCCCCACTGCTCCCCTCAGCAGTTTATTTTAGTCAATCCACCTATTCTAGTCCCACTCTGTCTCTGGTGAATCCTCTCATCCCCTGTACCTCTGGTCTGTACCCCAGTTCTTGTATACATAAATAAAAATAAATCTTAAAAAAAGTCACTTACTGGATTTTTAAAGAGAAATAAACATTACATATAATTAGATAAAAAAAAAAGAAAAATGGGAGTCACTTATACGAAGAAAGTTAATCATAATCACACTGATCTTAGACATTTTCATAGTAATAGCCTATATTTGGAGATAGTGGAAGAATGTAAAATACTCATGGAAATAAAATGTCATACCCAAACCAACTTACACACTCGGTTATAAAGACTGCAGAGCATATTTTGGGCTGGAAAAATAGTCAGAAATTATAGTTGGAAGGTGACATCATTAGAACTAAAAACACCCACTGACATTCTGCAATACAAAAAGAAATACATTTCAAAAAGCAGAAGAGGAAAAGGAGAAGAGGAAAAAAAAAGCAATAAAAAGTTAAAACAACACAAAATATGATCTAACACAAGGTAAATTTGCTAAATTTCTGCTTATATTGGATCACACATATAATTATATACAATTTTGCTGAGTTTTAAGATGAAAGCTATTGATAATTAAGGCTGGAAATCTCACTGACTAATGCAAATAGACAGGACTGACCATGCTGTTATATAGCAGATAAATTTAAGATTAGGAAACACAGCACTGGTGTGACAGAAAGGCCCTATACGGTGGCTGAAGGGGTAAGACATTGGACAGCTACTCAGAATAAATCAAACTCATAAAGCAAAACCTACAAGAAATAAAAGAAAAATAGGCTAATATGTTACTAGTACGATACTCTCTCTCAGCTTTTGACTTACATAAAAAGTAATGACAGTGCAGAAACTTTTTGGTTTGATGTAAGCCCAGGAGTTTATGTTTGCTTTTGTTTTCTGTGCTGCTTAAGTCCACTACCCAGAGATGTTCTTGAAGCCAGTGACATGGAGTGTTTTGTTTCTTTTCTTCTATGTATTTTAAGGTTTCAGGTCTCACATTCAAGTCTTTCATTTTGAATTGACTTTTGTGTCAGGTGTAGGATGGCCTAATTTCATTCTTCTGCATGTAGCTGCCCAGTTTGCCCAACACCATTTGTTGAAAAGACATTCCTTTCTCCACAGTATACTCTTGGCTCTTTTATCATAAATTAATTGCCATAGTATGTGTGAGTTTACTTCTGGGTTCTCAGTTCCATTTCACTGATCTGTTTTTTTTTATTATTATTCCAATACTATAATGTTTTTATTACTTTAGCTTTGTAGTATAGTTTGGATCTGTTCATTGTTATTTTTGTCAAAAAAGGAGAAAAGATAATCTTCTGAATGGGAGAAAATATTTGCACATCATACATTCAATGAGGGGTTAATATCCAGTATCTACGAAGAACTCGTACATCTCAAAGACAAGAAAACAATTAACCAGTTTAAAAAATAGACAGGAGAACTAAGTAGACACTTCTCTAAAGAGGATGGTAACTGGAGAGGATGATGTTAAGTGAAATAAGTCAGATGGAGAAAGACAAATAGATGATTTCACTCCTACGCAGAATATGAAGAAACAGAGCAGAGGAACAGACAAGATAACCCTAGAAGTCTGATTGTAGGACGAGGTTCCCAGAGGATGAGGTGGGGAGCAGAGCAGGGAGCACAGTAGACTGTGATGGAGGATTTGGGTGTATGATGGAGGATTTGGGTAGGTGTGGTGTGTGACATACATCTAAAGAAGTGTTCACGTACACCCCAAAATCGTATACAGTATTTTAAACCAGTGTTGCCTCAATAAAAGATAGCCAGTTTTGAAGACATACTGGGCCACAAAAGAAAGTTGATTAAGTTTTCACAAGGGAAAGTGGTAAAGAAAAAACAGGATATTCTATGAACTCAATGCAACAAAACTACAACTTCACAGAATTCCCCACATGAAAGCTGCTCGAGTCTCTCTCTGCCACTTTCACACACACAGACACCACTGAAAGAGATTGGAGAACATTTAGAAAATGATGCAAATCAGTGTAGTTCATATCAAAAACCATACAAGATCCAAAGGCAGCAGCCAGAATTGTATAGCCTTGTATACCTATAAAAATAATATGAATTAATGAAAATTAATTAAGTACCCAATTAATTTAAGGAATTAGAAAGATAAAATATATGGATGTAAACCTAAGGATATTAATAAAAAAGATTAAATAAATGGATGTAAAACAAAAGATATTAATAAAAAAACAAATACAAGAATGAACACATTAGAAAGCAGACTGATGTTACATAGTTGTAAAGTTTTAAAATAATTAATGAAATAGATGAATGGCTGGTTAAATTAACCGGGGACAGCAGAACAAAACACACATGAGAAATTAGAAATGATAATGGGGAACAAAGCATAGAGAGAGATGAAATGAAAAGTTATAGATACAACTTGATAAGAAAAGGAAATTAGAACTGCACATACTAAAAAAGGAAAGGGAAATTATCATTATTTGCACATAATGCAATTGTGTATCTGAAAAATTGATGCGAATCAGTTGAAAAACTATTTTAAATGGTAAAGATAATTCAGTGAAGTGATTAAGTAAAAAATAAAAGGTAGAAATAGACTGCTTAAGTATATGCAAACAACTACCCTTTTGAAACCAAGATCCCATTCATAACAGAAACAAAAGGAATGTCTAAAGTGTGTGCAGGGGCCTCCCTGGTGGCACAGGGGTTAAGTCTCAGCGCTATCAAGCTATCTATAGCCACTGTTGCCTGAGTTTGATCCCAGGCCAGGGAGCTGACCCACAGGGCACAGCAGACCTCTCCTCCTGTGTCCCCGCTGCTCCCCTCAGCAGTGTGTTTCCGTCGATCTGCCTGTTCTGCTCCCCACTCTGTCTCTGGGGAGTCCTCTCATCCCCCACACCTCTGGCCAGCACTGCAGCTCTTGTATGCATAAATAAATAAATCTTTTTTTTTAAAAAAGGTGTGTGTGAAATATGTGAACACTGAAACGCTTCTCAGGTACTTGAGACTATCAGAATAAGTGGGTTGGCAGACCCTAGTAAGGTGATAATACTTAATATCCTAAGGAGAGCAAATCCTGAATTAATCTATACATTTCAAGCAACACTAGTGCAATACCAAATAGATTTTTTTTCAACTATATAATCTGATTTTAAAACAAATATGCAAAAATATGGGGGGGGGATGAAAAAACTGAATAAATAAGGCAGAAATAGATTTACCAAGTATTTAAATACATTTTCAGACCCTCATACTAGTGCATGAATAAGATAGAAGAATAGAAGAAAGAGATCAGGAAGACAATTAAATATAAACTTTTGGGCATGCGATAAAAATGGTTTTGATGGTTTTGTTATCATTAGAAAGAAAAATGATTATTCAACGAATGGTATTGAGACAACTGAAACTTCTGGGGCAAAAACAAAAAAAAAAAAAGAAATTGCTTCCCTAGCAAACTCATTGAATCAAAACCAATTCTAGAGATCAAAACAATACCAATAAAATAACGGAATTATTGGAGGAGGAGGAGGAGGAGCGATTTTTGTTTTATATAATTACAGATGGGGCAGCCTCTCTAAGTACAGGATAAATCTGTGATGTCAAACGCAGTTTATATTTAAAATATAAAAATAAACTATTTCCATAAGGCAAAATAAAAAAGGAAACAGAGTGAGAAAATTACTTGTAATTCATATCCAGGAAAAAAAGACAGTTCCTCAAATTGTGTTAAAATCCTATAAGTGAACATTAAGGAATAAATCAGCCTTCATGAGGGAAATGAGTTGATGGCTAGTGGGAGGGACTACCACCGCTCGGGAATAAACAAAGGAGAGAGAATTGAGTCATAGTCAGACTCTGTTAACTAGATGTATGGGACACCATTGTCACCTCTCAGTGACGACAGGAGTCCCTCAGAATTAGACAAACACACACACACTGATGAGAATGAAATAGCACAAAAGGAGCAAGATGCTTATTTGGCCACATCTATCAAGTCTAAAGATGGACGTTACCATAGATTCAGAAGGTTCCCTTCTAGAATTTACGGAACAGATCCGGCAGGCCTGTGTGAGAACTTCCTGAGAACACCGGTCACAGTCGTGTCTGTAACTGTCCCTCTGGGCCAGTGGACGGGGTCCTTATGTTGGGGGGACAAAAGGACGTCTGCAACAAACTCCACAGGAAGGTCTATGGACCCCACCTCAAGCCAGAGAGATCCAAGACCCCTCGGGCTACGAATCCCAGAATTCCATCACCATCCAGAAGAGAGGATTACCGGGAACTGAGGGGTGGGGTTAAGCAGACATGTTGGCTCTATAACAGGGCTTTTGACCTTGGGGGTCTCTTGCTTCTCGCCGGGCTACAGCGTGCCATTGGGGTTTCCAGCTCTTCGGATCTGGTAGGACGTATTTGGAGATTTATCTCTCTCCCTCACTTTCTCTTTTGTCCCCGAGTTATTCATTTTTTTATTTCCCTTCCTTTTGTAAATAAACCCTTTTATTAACCTTTCTGTGAGTGCCTGCAATTGTTCTTATTATAAGTCCTTTTTAAGCGCATGGGTGAGAACCCACAGTCAGGCACCCCATTGTATATCGGGGTTGCCCTGTAACACTTAGAAGCAGCAGAGAGGTCACAAGATGGCAGGGGGAGGAGGGAGGGTGATGTCAGTCATTCCACCAAAATACCCCTGTCCTCCGCCCACGTCATTGCAGGGAGCACCGTATTCAAGTGCTTGGTCCAGCTGGGCCTGCTGTGTCCATGTCTGTCCTTCACTGAATCACCCTCGACCCAGCAGCCGGCACCATCTTTTCAACACCCACTTAAGCTCTTGCTTCCCCTGCTTGAAATACAACAGCCTGCCCAGGTCAACCCTTGAAACCCGACCCCTCCAGGCCTCCATTTGTTCTCTGCTCACTACCTCCCAGGACAGCCCCCCTGTTTTTACAATATTTTCTTGGTTATGACATTATGTGGGCTTCAGGAGCACAGTTTATCGATCCACCTCTGCATTCTCCGACCTGCTTCCCAGCTGAGTTCGGGCCCACCCACAACAGACCCCTTTGACTGCGTTCTCTCCAGTTTTAGTACCTTGTTTGTAGAGTAAATTCTTTCTTATATGGACCTGGAACTGCTTTTGTTTGTTCAGCTCCTATTTCTCCCCTCCCTGGACAGGTGGGGAGAGTGGAATTATTATGGTAAACAGAGCCCTTGCCCTTGTGGAGACCTTTCTTCTCAGTCCAGAAAAGCTTACCCTCAAGGCACAGATTCTGGTTCTTTTTTCCATCTCAAAGGGCCTTGAATCGCTGAGGATAAACCTCAAGGCCAGGGACAGTCGCCTCTCTGGGACTTGACAAGGAGTGCCTGCCTGTGGGGTCTGTTTTATTTTCAGGAATATTCAGAAGTGGGGCAAACTCAGCTGGTCACCTCCCAAATGACAATGTTTGTCCAAGTGCAGCTATATTTAAAATGTGTTTTCCTTTTCAGTTACCTTTGTTTATTTTATTTTTCCTATATTTTCAGCATTGTTAGAAGAAGGAGGTCTCAGTCTGACACATAAGCTGCTGTTTCCTCAGCAGCAAGGGTGGTCTCACCACCCGCCACCACTAGGGGGCGCGCCTATTTTGGACATTAGTACTTTACCTGCATTTAAGCAATCAGGAAAAAAGAGCGGATTTGTAGAAACAACAATCACATTTAAATATAAGCCGTGACAGACACAAAGATACTTCAGAATTTAAAAAAAAAATGATTTGTCTTCTTAATTTCAAGCCACTGGCTTCTCAAATATTTAAATAACCATACATGTATATGGATGTAATAATTATATTTTCACTTGCTCTGTAGCTATACATTTAATTTTTTATGACTTGTTTGTATACATCTGCAGAAATTTCCAGGTGATCATTTTATGTAAGCGAATTCTTTATTTTCAGAAATACAGAGCTTTCTGAAGTCCTATGTTTAGATGTATGACGATGACATGAAATTAACTTGCCTATCATATTGAAAATAGTAAAAGAAATATCACCTAATGTCAGGAAAAGTGAGAGAAAACGCTCCTATATAGCTGCTAGAAATGAAACATCATATACTCTGGAGGGTAAACGAGGGCCTATTATTAAATGTGCATGCATCTTGCCGAGGGAGTAATTTATCTGGGACTGAAATACCCAGAAATGCACACACGTCGGGCTTCGTGTCAGTTAGGTTTAGAATCGTGAAAACAGAGGCCAGGGCGTGAGGATTCATCAGTGAGAAAGTAGTTAAAAATCTAATTCCAGTGGGAGAAGAGCGAGAGGACTGCGGCACCATCTGACAATTCGGCCACGGGGACAATTGTTCTGTGCTTCCCAGCGTGGCCGGCGCCGAAACGCCCAACACGGCCCCCGCGGGACACACAGCACCCACCCGGCTGCCCACACCATTTACATGGCGACGGTGGACTTGACTAAGCCTTGAGAAATACTAGGGACAGGTGAGAAGGTGATAGGGCCCAAAATGTCTCCTCTGTCACAACAAGGAGTGAACAAGTACATGCATAGGATTTAGAAAACTCCAAAGAAAATACCGAAAAAGAATAACAAAACAATCAGCCAGCGTTGCTTTTTTTTGGGGGGGGAGAGGGGGAAGAGGTGTGCTCACCTTTTTGAGACCATTTTAAGCTCTGTAGGATGACGTGGGCCAGAATTATTTGCCTGCTGTGCTTGGTTGAGGGAGAACACCAGTGAAGGGCGGGTACTTACGGGAAAGCGTTTTAACAGGTTCGGTGGGAAACGCAAAATCTACAAAACAACGCAATTTCGTATGTCATCATGGGAAAAACTGGGTAAATCTCCAGCGGGACTGAAATGCTCCTCTGGGGGCAGAGGATTTGAGGTGCTGCTCACTTTTTAATAATAATTCCCATTTCTTCACATTTTGCAGCGAGTCTGTCTTTTGCTTTTAACTGTCAATGGCATAATTAATATAAATATTATATCATAGAAGATCATTATGTGGATATGTTTTATTTATTCCAATTTGACTGCAAAAGGTAAAGGTTTGTTACTGATACAGTCAAAAAACCAAGGCCTGGGTTGGAATCCCGGAGCCTTGAATCCTGCACGCGATGCCAGCACCAGACTTGGAGTAAATAACCTCGCCCCACGCCACCTGTGCTGTCTGGTGCTCCCCTCACCCGCAGGTTAGCTTAGCCACAGAACACACGAGCTATGTGGGGACTCCCTGGTGGCTCAGGGGTTAAGTCTCAGCACTGTGAAGCTATCGGCAGCCACTGCAGTGTGAGTTCGATCTCCAACCAGGGAGCTTCCCACAGGGCACGGCAGACCTCTCCTGCCTTGCCCGCTGCCCCCCTCAGCTGTGGATTTCAGTGGATCCGTCTGTTCTGCTCCCACTCTGTCTCTGGGGTGTCCTCTCACCCCCGCACCTCTGGCCTGCAGCCCAGTTCTGCACCCCACGTGTCCTCAGGGCCCCACACCCTAGCCTCTCACTGAACTCATGCCCACCACGAAACTGTGCCCTTTACAATTACTGTTACTAATTCCAGCTTAACACAGGACTCGTCGTCTTCAGCCAGCAGCCTCACACACCACGCACAGTGGGGTTACCCTGAGTTACTGGGGTTCGCCCGGCAGCCGCATCTCAACTGCAGCTTTTCATGCCTCCGTCCCCAGCGCTGGGTGTCAGACCCCATTTTATCAAGCGTGTCTTTTCTGGAGTTTTCTCGCTTTATTGCACCAGAGGGGGCGAGACTACTTGGTAAAGGCCCCCGGGCGGCAGCTTTCTTCTCAGAGGCCCAACACCAGCCCCCTGAACACCAGCCCATTACAACTTCCAAATAAGCGCTGCATGCCTAACATTCTGAGCTCAGATGCAGAAAAAGCGGGGTGTTCCTATGTCAGAGAAGCCAGCTGACATCCACCGTGTGAACCCACTCGCAGCGCACACCCAAGGCCGCAGCTACGTCCCCCCAGGGGCCCTGGCCGGTGCCAGTCAGCGGCAGACCTCGGCTGCAGGGGCATAACCCGGTGATTTTAAAACAACAAGCACAGGAAAGAAAAAGCCAGAAAAGTAGGCCCAAGACCTGAATTCACTCTTCTCTAAAGAAGACATTCGGAAGCCAGCAGGCCCGTGGAAAGATGCTTCTCGCGGGGGAAATGCCAGTTAAAACCACAGTGCGAGTCACCTCTCCCTGGGAGAGCGCTGACCTCAAAGGCCAGCAAGGAGAGAGTGTGGGTGGGGGCTGGGACCTCGGCCCTCCTGCCCCGGGGCTGGGGGCGCCAGCCAGAGCAGCCATTTTGGAAACAGCATGGAGAGTTTTTAGAGTCTCACGGCTGTGGCCCAGACCGAGCGAAGCCACTGACTCACCTGCACCCCGGTGCTAACGGCAGCATTACTCACAAACGCTAAGGTCTGGGAAAACCTGAGAGAGAACTAGACAAAGAAGATATGAGCTATACAGAATAGGGTACTATCCAGGTATTAAAAAGATGGCATTTTGCCCTTTGCGGTAAGATGGAAGGATGGTGAGAAATGAGTCAGGAGGAGAAAGGCAAATGTCGGATGATCTCACCTACGTCCGACAGAAGGAAAAGGTAGATGAACGGGCAAAACAAAACAAGTAGAAACCTGTGACAGAGGGACAGAGGGGCAGGGCAGGCGGGGGGCCCAGGGCCGGTACTGGGAACCGGTGGTGTCCTGTGGGCTTCACAGGGGCTCAGTAATTAACCCTGCACGGCAACCTGACCCGCTGGCTATCATTTTATTTTCACTATTTTGTTTTATTGATAGAGAAACTGAGAAAAGCTAATCCACCTGCCGTGGACATGCAACTGAGAGGTTGTCCAGTCAGCCTGCACGTGCAAGCTGAGAGGTTGTCCAGTCAGCCTGCACGCGCAGTGAGCCTGGCCCACAGGCTGTGATCTCGGCAGGTCTGCTGGGGCGGGACCTGCCGTGGGTTCCAGGAGGCAAAGCTCAGGGCCCAAAAACGCTACCCGCACCCCACGGCCCGAGGGGTCGAGTCACTGCACCCAGCTTTGCTGCCCCTTGGCCCCTATGGGGCGGCTCCTGGCTCTCACGCTCATCCCTGCGTGTCTAGAATCGGGCGTGACTGCACGTACGCATGGAGACCCGAGATGACATCGCAGGCGAAGCACATGTTCCTCAGGAGAAGGGCGCAGGTGCTTTCGCGTGTTGAATCATATGTTCAATTTCTGAAGCGCTATTTCAAGCAATCCTGGAATAAACCGCAGTTTTTGGAACCAAAGAGCGCTTTAGGCAAACAAGCACGTTTCATCTCTGCGCGCCGGGCTGGCCTCCGCGAGCCCGCCCAGCTACCGAGCCTCTGCGGACGCCCACGGTCCTGCGCCGGGCATGGTCTCCTGAGCGGCAAAGAACAGAACCCAGGTTCGCCGGGAGCGAGCCTGGCCCGGTTTGTGGGGTCCGGCCTGTGAGCGCCTGGGGCGCTCGTGACTGTGGAGAATTCAACGGCGAAGCCAGCTGCGCGGATGGTTTGCTCATGAGCGAGGGGCTTGGAGGCGCGCTTTACTCTTAATTTGGGGGTATGAAGGTGCTCTCGGGCTGCACGAAAAAAGAGCCTGGCCCCCCCTTCCTCAGCACAAGTCTGGAGCCGGGGTGCAGGCTGGGTGCGCAGGAGGGCGGGGAGGAGGCCGCACACCTCGGCCTCCTCGGGGCCGATCGGCCCAGACACCGCGGGCGGCTGGTGATTTTGCTCCTGAGGTCGCGGGGTGAGCGCTCCCGTGGGGTCCGGCCCGTTTTCCCAGCAGACCCGACAGCCCCTACGGAGCACTGACTGATCCCCCAGTGTCCTCGGGGGGAACAGAGGCGCGGCCCACTGCGCTGGCCAGACGCGGGACGCCGCCAGCGTGACTGGCACCAGCCTCGGGTCCTGTCAAACGCACGGGCCAGACGGGAACAGAAGAGCAGCGAGCCGCAGGCTGGGAGGACAACGCGCCTCCTGGGGGCCGTCAGCGACGCCGCTGGCTACGCGATGAGACCAGCACTGCGGACCAGCGCGAAGCTCGTGGCGGCCGTGAGGGGGCCGAGGGGGGCGTCAGCGCCTCCAGACAGGCTGCCACGCGAGCCTCGAGGCAGGGGCTCTGCAGAGGGCCCGCGCGGCCACGGGCAGGGCACACAGGCCCGCGCGGCCAGAGGGCGCGGGCAGGCGGAACTGCGTCCCCCACAGCACATGCTGCAGGCCCAGCTCCCGCAGCGCCAGGGACGCGGCCGGGCGACGGAGGTGCAGACCGCAGCGCGGCCCTAAGCAGGCCGAGCCGACGGCCGTGCCTGTGGACAGGCCAGCACGCGGGGCGCTGGGAGCAGCCGGCGCCGGCTGTGCGGTCCTCCCTCCGCCCAAGCGCGCTGACCTCGGACGTCTCGCCCGCACGACCAGGAGGAGGGAAGCTCCTGCGGCCCAGGCCCCCGCCTGCGGGCAGCCCC
>PVIJ01018356.1:0-26538 GCA_004024925.1 Scalopus aquaticus | reverse complement strand
GAAATAAGCCAAAAAGAAAAAGAAAAATATCGAATGGTTTCACTTATAACAGGACTATAGGGAGGCGGGGTGGGAGAGAGACACTCAGCGGTGAGGGAGGGGGGGAGGGGAGGATAAGGGCACAAAATGGAAGAGAGGAGAATACAGGGGACCATGGAGATGGATCACGGGTGAATTGGTGGTGGGCTGCCCAAGGGGGATACAAAATGTAAAAGACACAAATAACAATAAAAAAAATGGAAAAAAAAATGTTAATTGATTATGCAAAAAAAAAAAAAATCTGGTCATTCTCTGGAAACATGAAGTCAACAAAGTCAGGATTGTCTGCTGTGTTTACATTGTTCCTCACCCTGAGGTAGCAGTCAGAGCAATCAGAGCAAAAGTTACCAAAACTGAACGTGCGAATGGGGGTCCAGAAGAGAATCCAAGCAAATGAAGAAGAGAGCACCCGTAGGGATTACCTCATTTTTTAGTCATAAACTCTGAGTTCAGGAATGCCCCAGGAAACACTGAATGTGTGAAAAATCATCAGATAAAAACCAAAGTTCTTCTAGATTATATTTCAATCATAGAAATCAAAAGACACCCTCACTAAGTAGCAGAAAGGCTGAATCACAACCAGATTCTAAATGCCAAGAGGGCCAATTCCTGCCCACGTTTGTTGTTCTGACATGCATCCGGGCAGTGCCTGTGCAGAGTTGAAGCTCAAAACATATTTAGAATTTTTAAAATTACAAATACTTGAAACCATAAGAGATTTACACAATCACCTGGGTTGAAACAGTTTTAATGGAATTAAGAGCTAAATACACCAGACTATACCCTTTGGATAAGGTATATCATCATAAGCTGGGAGAGTGCTAAATTTCAAGCCATGTGTCATTTGGTTCCTTTAACCCCTCCAATTAATGGCCTGTGTAACCCAACCATTATTACTATTATTACTATTTGGAGAAGTGTTAAACTTATCTTATTTAAATGCTGTCTACAGGGTCTACAGGAATGTGGCATTAAGACTAATGGATACCAACACTCAGTTCTATTCATGCTGTCATTTCACCCGGAATATGATTCCCTACTTGTCAAAATCTCTCCTTACTTCCCACAACACAGATGTCATCCTACCTGTGCTATGACTGCCTGATAACATGTCTTTCACTTCAGGAGCTCCAGGACAATCTTGTTCTCTCTGCTCTGCTCTCTAATTATCTTCCTTTTTTCTTCACTACCACTACCCCAGTTAAGCTGCTTAAATGTATACAGTGTTTGTATATGTTTGTTTTCCCTGAGAGTTAAATGATCTCAGACCTGAAATATTCCAGGATATATGTTCACTCCAAATTTTTGATAACCAAATAAAACATGGATGTTTGGAAACCAAATTAAGACACTCTGAAGTATTTTGTCCTGGTTTTGTAAATGGACTTCACTATAGTGGACAGGTACATAACTACTCTGACCTTATCCATCCCCTCGATATTTTTTCTTTCTCTATCAGACCTCTGAAGAGTGTTACAACCAACCCATTGGGCAACATATGCCTACAGAAAAAGTGAATAATCACACATCTTCTGAATCATATCTTGAAGGAAATGCCAAAGAAATTTTTTTCTGTTGCCCTTGTGAATATAGCATATGTTTCAAGAATAAAATATGTAATAGGTTTGTCTAGAACATCGTTGGAAGACATTCTCTCTTTTTTTTAAGATTTTTTTTTCTTTTGCACAGAAGAACTGGGATGTAGGCCAGAGGCCAGGGGCAGGGGAAGTGGGGAGGAGTGAAAGGACTCACCAGAGGCAGAGCAGGGAACAGAACATATAGATTTTACTGAAATACACTGCTGAGGGGAGCAGCGGACGAGACAGGAGAGGTCTGCTGAGCCATATGTGGTGTAGACTCCTGGCTGGGGATTGAACTCAGGCCATAATGGTGACAGTGCTGAGACTTAAACCCTAGGCTACCAGGGAGGCCACCAGAAGACATTCTCTTTGGAAAATAAAGGATTAAGGATTTATCCCTTCCCTTGTGTGTGTGTATATGAGAGAGAGAGAAAGGAAGGGTAATAGATAATCTGACTCCTTTACCTTCAGCTATATTGGCCTGAAGTACTGTCAGATAACCTTTGTGCTTAGATCATTGTTTTAAGGCAGTGATGTATAGTGAATGGCGGTCTGAAACAATTGGAGTGGTTCTTGAAGAAAAGAATTGATGCAACCCTGTTAATGGTACTACAGCAGTTATGCCCACCACATGGATTGAACCATCAAAGTCTTGGTGCCTCACTTGGCTCTTTCTTCTTGACATACTCATGACTCATTCTTGATTGAAGCTCTGTTTGTTCAACAGATATTTATAATACATAGGTAATGGGAGAAATACCTGATAGATCCTGAGTATTTCTAAAATGAGTTAAGTACAAGTATGATTGACGTGAATTCAGCTTTTCTATTTTTTAAATATCCAGGATTACCTATGGATAGCACCAGTTAGCATTCAACACTGCTCATTAGGAAATAAGCCATGTAACCACAGACCGAAGGATTCCTTTTCTAAAGATGTATCTATCTCTAATTAAAAGGTTTAAATTATATTACTTATAAGTCCAAAATGTAAGGCTATTTTCTGTGAGACCAGAGTGTGACAACAAATTAAAATATTGATACCTACACCGAAAATCATACTGCAAACAATTCTGTTACACCTTTCTACCTGGAGATGAATTAGGACAAAGTTGGAGAATTTGCAAGTTACTATTTAAGGGCACAGGTTGGCAATCTAGTTTAGAAATGAAACAGGCTATTGACACACTGCCTTACTGGTCCCACCATACTGCCAGATTTTAAATTTATCAAAACTATACAAGTTTATTTTACAAGGTGAGAAAACTTAAGTAACTCAGACTAGAGGGGAGATCCTACATTTACAAAATACTAACAACTATGTAAAACAATGGTAGTCCAATAAAATTTAAAAACAAAGTAATTCAAATTACAACAATTAGGTGTTAAGTGGTAGTGAAATCAAAGTTTTTCTAAAAAGTGAAGAATTCTTTATTTGCTTTAAAGAACGCTTGCATTATTCCCTAGTTACTGTCTCACCTTAAGATCACCTAGTCAGCAATAAATACTCTCTCGATGAAACGCAAAAACAAAACACATGGTTTTATAATAAAATTAGAAGCCTTGTCCATTACATTCTTCTGGTAGAATATTTGCCTTGAAAATTAAGGAAAACCATTTTTAAAAAACTGTTCTAACACATAAACATCCAAGGAAATTAAGGGGGGGGGCAATATATGATGTGCATAGCAACGCATAAGTATTTCTCACTCAGCTGGGAAGTACACTGTGAGGCAAGGGAATGCTGAGCTTTTTTAGCAAGGACCCAGCTGACCAAACCTCACCGCACTCACCATCCCCATCTTCCACCACACCGCCTTGGCTTGCATCCTTTTTACTTTCCACCCACCATTTGCAGAATGCTTCTCTACAGCCATATGGACCAAGATGCTGAGTCATCTGTCATCACGATTCTCTTCTTGACCTTTCCACATTCAATCACCTTTAGCACATGCACATCCTCCGCAGAGCGTGTGCACTGCAACATAAGGCGTTTAGAGCTGCACACAGAACCAGCCATTCCTGACAACCCTCACTTTGCCAAGTGGATTTATTCCAGAGCTTGAAAGAAAACTCACAACTGAAAAACTGACCAGATGGGCTTTCAAGGAGAAAGATACAAACTAAATCAGTTCAGAGAGTGACGTACTTGACTAAAAACAGGTCTATGATGTAAAAGAACTTCAGTTCTTCAACCCTGAGAGGAAGCATTATGGCAAAAGCAAAGCATTGAAAAGATACATAAAACATTCATTCTATAACTGGAACTGACTTCCCAACTTTGTTTGACTAAATATTTTTAAAGCCATCTTTTTTAACACTTTACACTGTCACCAAATATATATATATATATGTATATATATTTAGAAGCTGAACATCATGTATGAAAACAAATATTAAAACCTCATACTTAGATAGCACTTACTAGACACGCATTCTCTAAGCACTTTACATAGACCCACTGCCCTCATTCTTACAAACCCTTTGAATCCCTGATTGTCATGAGGAGTAAGACGCACAGAAAGGTAAGATGACTTGCCCAAGGTCACACAAAATACCAGTAAGTAACAGAGCTGGGATTCAAAGCAGGTGAAAGTCTGGTACTGACCCAGGTTAGTGGTTCTTACGCTAATCACCTTTCCAAAGGATTTTAACATAGATGATCCTTTTAAAAAAACAGATTTTAAATTTACTGAAACTATACAAGTTTATTTTACAAGGTGAGAAAACCTAAGTAATTCAGACTAAAGGGGAGATTCTATATTTACAAAATACTAACAAGTATGTAAACCAATGGTAGTCCAATAAAATTTTAAAACAAGGTAACTCAAACTACAGCAATTAGATGTTAAGTGGTAGCAAATCAAAGTTTATCAGTCATGGCAAACCCCATACAAGTATAAGGGAGCCAGCTTTTGTGCATTAAATGCACAGAGTCTGGATAAATTAAGTGTCCTAGGGAAGCACAGGAAAAGTGATGATAGCAAGAAACCAAAAGCTCAGAGGGGAAATCAAAAGGTGTAATACCCAATATCATTCACAGTTCCTGCACCTGTCAATCTTCCTCCATCCATTCTCTTAGGAATGGCATCTTCCTCCCATCTCACCACTGTTGCTTAAATTCAGATATTCAACATTCCTTGGAAAAATTATTCTAACAACCTCTTACTTGGTACTTTCCCACCCCTACACCTAATCTCTCTGTGCTGCTAACATAATTTCAAAGACACAAATCTGATCGTGTTGTGACAACTCTTTAGTGGTTCCTTTAGCCAACAACTTCCTGTTCTGCCATCTTTGTATAGAATCAACGGCCAGTTTTTAAATCAGGTGCATGTATTATTTATCAAATCGTTCTAAAACATATGTACAGCTAAAGATAAGTCTCTCGCCCAAACCTAATCCTTACCAAGAATCCACTGTTCTCAGTTTTTGATATCCTTATAAAGAGAGCGTAAGCCTGTGTTTGTATATATATAGTACAGAGAGTAATATCATACTATTCCTCTTTTTTTACATAGCCAATAGTACATGTATGTAGAATGCAACACTATATTGCAATTAGCTTTTTCACTTGGCAGCTTATCTTAGAGCTCTATCATAACACATACAGTATACATTATTTGTTTAATAAACATATATAACAAAATATTGGGTATCCTTATGATACATATTAGGTTGTTACCAGTGTTTTCCTTTATACAAATAATGCTGAAATAAACACCCTTCCAAGAGATATTTTTAGGCAAGAAGGCATTACTGAATCAAAAGTTTTAAAATTTGCTAAACTGGGGCCTCCCTGGTGGCGCAGCAGTTGGGCGCTGCGCTGTGGAGCTCTCGGCAGCTGGCGATGCGGGTTCGACGCCCGACCGGGGAGAATCCCACATGGTGCGGCAGACCTCTCCTGCCTCGCCCGCTGCTCCCCTCAGCAGTGTATTTCTAATCTGCCTGTTCTGCTCCCCACTCTGTCTCTGGTGGACCCTCTCGCCGCCCACACCTCTGGTCTGTACCCCAGCTTGTATGTATAAATAAATAAATCTTTAAAAAAATAAAATAAAATAAAATTTGCTAAACTATTCGCCAAAGATTTCCAATTTTATGATAAATATTTATTGGACAGTTTATTGGATTCTTAGACAGTTTATCTTTGATTAAAAAAATCATAAATCATGGTTTTAATTTGTGTGGTTTATTATGGATGAATGAACCTCTGATTTAAGATGTGCTATACTTATGATGACTTAGTTATGGAAACACAAGGCACCACAGAAACCGTAATATTAATGGAATTTTACTAAAGACTTGCTTAAGTCAGTGGTCTAGGGATGACAATCTGAAGACAAAGGACTTAAAAGGCTTCATCGCAGTGGGTTTCTATAATGTTGACAAATTAGATAAATAACTCAAAGTTTAAAAGAAAAGATATTTTGCAATCTAAGAAATTAAGAGAGTATGCAAGGAGATGACAACCAGAAATCCAGTTTGCCCACAGATTCAACTCACCATCTAGTAGCCAGTGCTGGCCACGCCGATTCTCCAGCTCCAACATCATTAGACGTGTGATCACATGATCTGGAACCAAGAGACCTTTCTCTATGTACTGCTTTGCCATATCACCAACTTCTATTAAAAAAATAGGAAAAGAGACACTCAAAACAGCTCTTTTAAAAAATACAAATGTTTTTCTTCTCTCCCATTCTTCCCTTTCGCTACGAGGGCAAGGGGAGTGATGTGGTAGATGCTTTTCAGGGTAATACTTTAAATATCGGCTTCAAAAATGATGACAATGGCTCCCATTCATCTCCTAAAGAAGTATAAAGGTATTTCCTGAAGCTGTGCACAGCCAGAGTAAAAATAAAGTAAAATATAAAGTAGGCAAAGAGAAAGTAAGAGTGGAAACCCAAGATGGAGACCTGAAGGATAATGGTGTACAAAAGGTCAGGGAAGAAGTCCTGACTAATCTCTAGAGGTGAGCCACAAATTGGGTTCAGAGCCTCCCAACAAGGAAATGTGATCAACTCCAAGGTTCTTGGTATACTAAAGACTAAAGGAAGCCAAGAAGCACACCAATTCCTTAAAGACCAAAGGAAAAAAGTCCAGGGCCTCCCTGGTGGTATAAGGGGTTAAGTCTCAGCCATGAAGCTGTAGGCAGCCACTGCAGCATGAGTTTGATCCCTGGCAGGGAGCTTCCCACATAGAGCAGCAGACCTGTCTCACCAGCTTCTCCCATCAGCAGTGTATTTCTGTAGGTCTGCCTGTTCTGCTCCCCACTCTGTCTCTGTTGAATCCTCTCACCACCACCCCCCCCAACACACACCTCTGGCCTACACCCCAGCTCTTGTATGCAAAAATAAATAAATCTTAAAAAAAAAAAGAAAGAAAAAAGTCCAATGGTCTTTCAGAAAGAATAGTGGATAATACAAACAACAGGTTCATTTATTCTCATGTGCCTCAATATAAGCAGATGGCACCTTGCTGACACAGTTGTAAAAGCAACTCAATGTTAACAGTGGAACGCCAAGTTCATAAAAGGATATGAATTTAAAGAAAAACATTTTAAGAAGGAAATGTCTTTAATCTTAATTTAATATTACAATTTCTTACATGTAGAAATTATAAGGTTCAGCAGAACAAGTCATTAGTTCAAATCTTTTAAGTTTCTATAAAATTGAATTTTTTTTAACAAAGATAAAGTCTGCTCTCCAGGGCATCATTAAGAATCACATTCTTGACAGGCCAATTAAGTTTTAATAAAAACATCACACAGAATCATATTACTGGGAAAAAAGCCTAAGAATCATTTTGCCCCCATCTTCATCTTGAATTTAGATAGAGCCTTTTCTTTCCCAGATTGAGTCTACAACCTTAGCACCAGTCTCGGCATTAAAATGCAGGCTATGAAGAGGTCCCTATCTCTGCTGGCTACCAGACAAATACTGCAAATGAAAAAGAGTATCCAAAGCAATGGCCCCGCAGCCTGAATATCTCCACTAGATGGATCAATAGGTACCTCCCACTGACACCCCACATGTGCCATGTATAAAAGCACACTTTCCCCTCCCACCAGGTTGTTGCCCTAAAGTTTCTTGCCTCAGTCAATAGCATCACTCTCCTCAGACCAGTTATCTCAGCTGTTTTAACTTCCTCCACTTTTTGCATCAAATTGAACATGAAGTTGGTGAAACTCTGGTTCTACAGTGCAATATCTCAACTCCAAAATGACCAAAATAGAAAAGCCCAACAGGCTGCAGAGCACATGTGGTTAGTTATGAGAAGAAAAAAGCACAGTGATGACACTAGACAGTCACAGTAACCCGGGCGGATGGCTCATCACAGAGCAGACAAAGGAAAGAAGCAGTGAGTTAACAACACTCCGAAACCTGATTTTCAAATCTTCACATAGTGGAGAGGAGACAACTGGCCAAAAATCAGACTAATAAAGGATCTTGACACTAAGATCAAAGTGGTCCATTTACTCATGTTAATTCTTGACCTACAAAATCAAGACGGCTTCTGTGATCTTTGGCCTATCAGTCAACGAAAAGAATTATCAATACATTACCTAAACAGGATTCTTGGTTTACTTCCCTTCTCAGTAGCATTTCAATAGCTGTGCCTTCCACAACTAGAGTGACCTTTTAAAAATGCTAACCAATAATAATCTTCCAATGGCTTCCCATCTCACTTAAAGTTCCCATCTCATTTAAAGATGAAGTCCTTCTTCTTTCACTTATAACAGGAATATAGGGGAACCAAATATGAGAGACACCCAGAGAGGGAGGGAGAGGATAAGGGCTCAAAATGGGGCAGAACAGGGCACAAGGGACTATGGTGATGGGTCACGGGTGAATTGGTGGTGGGTTACCCAAGAGGAATACAACATGTAAAAGATATAAATAACAATAAAAAAAAATTTTAAATAAAGATGAAGACTTCACTTTGGTCTATAAGTCCCTGTGCGACCAGGTCCGAGTTCTCTGTCCCACAGCCTACTTCTCTCTCCATTGCCCATTCTACTGCATTCATACCAGCCTCCTTAGTTTCCTGAAGAGCACAAGCAAGAGCCAACTTCAGTACTTTCGCATTTGTTGTTCCCTCCAGCTGAAAACTTCACCCAGTACTTCACATAGGCTAAAAGCCCTTCATTTAGCTGATGAAGTATCATCTCGATTAGACCTTTCCCTATCAAAAATGACATAAAGACACTTATCCATCACTTAACAGTCTCTTATCCTACACTTTGCATTGCTTTCTAGAATTCCACCACTTACATCCTACATGTTGGTGTATTTGTTAATTTACTTTCTGCCTCCCCCAATTACAATATTACTAGCTCAATGGGGGAAAAAAATGAAGTATTTTGTTTGATGCCATATCCTCAGTACTTAGAATACACTCTGGCATGTATTAAATACTCAAAAAAATTTTGCATGAACGAATGAACAGGTGGAAAATAGAAAAATCCCTCTCCCAGGAAAAACAGTCTAATGTCCCTGTACTTTACAGAACTATGATCCCAAGATCAAACAACAGCCCAGTCTTACCAGAAACCAACTTGTTCAAGGAAGATATGAACAATGTGTCATCAGTACTAATTGAAATGACCATGTTAGGTTTCATAACTTAGTCTTGTTTCTTTAACATTTCAAACCATCAAAAGGGATGAACCAGGCTGCAAAGGGAAAAGGAGGAAAAGGAAACACTATGAACAAAGGAGCTAAAGTACAGGGATGCTTGGTGTACCTGAAGGAACATCAAGAAGTGACATTTGGGCCTCCCTGGTGGCGCAGTGGTTGAGCGCTGCGCTGTGGAGCTGTGGGCAGCATGCGATGTGAGTTTGACGCCCAGCCAGGGAGAATCCCACATGGTGCGGCAGACCTCTCCTGTCTTGCCCGCTGCTCCCCTCAGCTGTGTACTTCTGATCTGCCTGTTCTGTTCCCCACTCTGTCTCTGGTGAACCCTCTCACCGCCCCACGCCTCTGGCCTGTACCCCAGCTTGTATGTGTAAATAAATAAATCTTAAAAAAAAAAAAGTGACATTTTAAGAAAAACACTCCATGACAGGCAAGATAAGGAGTATGAATAAGGATTTTTTTTAAAGGGTAGTTTTTCAAATGTCACTTCCACAGCCAAGAACAAACAAAAGACTGGAACTTCCTTGTTCAAAAATTTAAAATTTCAGGGTCTCCCTGGTGGCGCAACAGGCTAAGTCTCAGCCTATGAAGCTATCCAAAGCCACTGCTGCACAAGTTTGCTCCTCTGCCAGGGAGCTTCCCACATGGTGCAGCAGACCTCTCCTGCCTCGCCCACTTCTCCCCTTAGCAGTGTACTTCGGTCAGTCCGCCTGTTCTGCTCCCTACTCTGTCTCTGGTGAATCCTCTCACAGCCCCACACCTCTGGCCTACACCCCAGTTCTTGTATGCATAAATAAATAAATCTTTTTTAAAAATTTAAAATTTCAAGAGGACAAGAGCAGAGCATTGAACTAAGTGTAGGGCCTGTGTATCTACAGCAGTGTGAGATCTGGATGGGGGCATGGGCATAGTGGAATCAAAGGAGGCTGGAGAGTGACCCAAGTATGTGAGGATGATATATGATACAGCAGAAGCAACATTAGAAAATGTTCTGCCCCTTGAGAGAGTACCTCAAGCCATCCCCATGTTTAAAATAACTCTTTGGAAGACTTCCAGAACCATCTTAATCCAATTTACTAATTAAGAGAAAGATCTAAGTACAACATACTTTTCCAGCTGTTTTTGGCAGCCTTGGCTCTTCTACAGCAGAGCAGACAACATGTCCTCTATTCAACACAAAATCAAACTTCTACCACAGCTCTCCATCCCTACCATGGAAACCCAGAAATTCCAACAGCCAGAGCCAATAGGATTCCACAATATATCTGCATCTAATGAAGACATCACTAATAACAGCAATCTAAAATAAAGCATTTATCAGAGCACAGATTCACTCTGCAAAACTGGACCTCCATCTGTCCTTGTCTCTTTGCTTGGAAGACAAAGCAGGATCACTAAATGCTAATGCTATTGCTAGCTTGTTTGCCTAAAACACGAGCTCTCTCCAATTTTTCAAGTAGTATTCTAAAGACAGACTGTGGACATATATACATTTCTCTTACACAACTTTTGCGTCTTTTAATGTATGCATACCCAGAAGAATAATTTACAAACTACAGTAAAGTTTCAAAAGTAAACTTAATAAATTTAGAGTGCCAAAAATAGGCCATTTTTAAAACTTTACAGCAATAAAAAGAAAATCCATCAGGTGTTTATGAAATTAAGCAGAACACTAATGGTTAGAGCCACATTTGTAAAAATTTTCTACAGAGAGTAACAGACTTCATGTCAGGTTATAAAATGGTATGAATACAAAACTATATGTGATCATAAAACCATATTACCATTCTGAAAGTCATTAAATATAGAAGAAAATCAATGTTACACCAATTTTAAAATATAAAATTTTTGGCAATGCATCTTAACAACCTATTCCATCCATTTACTACTAAATATAAATTAAAATAAATATGATCTTGGTAACCTTGAGAAATGTATATTTTAAATTTCTAAAGATATCTTTCAAGTTGTACATTTAAGAAAATATCAAGTTTAAAATTTTAAGATAATACAGAATTTAAGACCACCTATTAAGTTGGTCATCTTTCCAAAATTCATGCTTCCAAGATTATGAAATTCTTTTTTTTAAAAGATTTATTTATTTATGCATACAAGCTGGGTGTAGGCCAGAGGTGTGGCGTGGTAAGAGGATTCACCAGAGACAGAGTGTGGAGCAGAACAGGCAGATCAAATGAAGTACACTGCTGAAGGGAGCAGCGGGCGAGGCAGGAGAGGTCTGCTGCACCATGTGGGAATCTCCCTGGCCTGTATCGAACTTGTGCTGCAGTGGCTCTGGATAGCTTCATAGTGCTGCACGTAACACGTTGCACCACCAGGGAGGCCTGAAAAATTCTTTTCAATGGTCAATTCTTTCCCATTAAAGTTTGCTCAAAGACTCACATGAACAGACTAACACAAATTATTGTATTCAAGGCAGCAAATGAGAAACCATTGCAAACTGTTCAATGATGTTGGATCCACAATGAATTATTTTAATACTAGCTAAAAAGAAAATATTTTTCTAAATAACTAGGGCACCCAACTTAAATAGCATTTCTTCAGAAAACCATAACATACCCAATACACACACACAAAATTAGGTAGCACAAAATTCATTCTATAGTCGTCCCCCAATATTTGGGACAGTTAGCTTAAACATTTCAAAAGCTGAATGACCTCCAAATAGAAATAAGTCCACAAAGATCCAAAATACGAAAGACATGTCATATAGTGGAGTGGGGGAATGGTACACTTTTCACTAGGGAGAAACAGAAGAATGGCATATAGTTGCTTTTGTATTTTAAATACTCTTATCATCCAGTGGCTTATCACTCTGCTGATACTTACTGAGCATTTACCATGTGCCCAGCCCTTTACCAAACTGATGAGGTCCCAGAGCTTGCCCCCCTAAACATTGCAGCCAAATGGTTTTCTTTTCTTTTTTCTTTTTAAAGATTTGTTATTTATACATACAAGTTGGGGCACAGGCCAGAAGCGCGGGGCAGCGAGAGGGCTCACCAGAGAAAGAGCGGGCAGCAGAACAGGCAGATCAGAAATACACTGCTGAGGGGAGCAGCGGGCAAGGCAGGAGAGGTCTCCCCGTCCGGCGTCAAACCCGCGCCGCAGCTGCCAACAGCTCCACAGCGCAGCACTCAACCGCTGCGCCACCGGGGAGGCCCCCAGATGGTTTTCAATAGCAAAGTTTTATGGACTTTTACACTCTCAAGCAGAAAATAATAGTCAGTAGTTATCACAATTAACTGGCTTATATCACTGATAAATTTCCACATACATAATTATATTATGAAAACAAAATAGGTTGCTTGGCACAAACTAAATTCTAAATGAAAGCATTTGGTCAGACATTGAATCTGCCAACTAATTCACCTCTGACCACTTAAGATTTATTTCTGAAATAATAGTATAGAACTGCACAAAGCCAATGAGGCAATGAGGTTCCATTAGTCTCTTAAACTGAAGACAAAATGATTTGTTTTAACAAAGGTAAAGGTTAAAACTTCAAGATTATCAACTTAAGTCAAATTAAGTCCACCACTGGAATGGTAATCGATGGATCAAACTTCAACTACCAATAATACTTTAGAGCAAAAGGAAGAGAGATCTTTTTAGATGATTTGAATATTTGTCTTATCAATGCTGGTGCCATACTTCTTCCAATAACTAACTCAAGGGCCACCTGGCGGCCTAGGAGTTAAGTCTGTGCTATCATCTCTGAGGCCTGAGTTCAATTGCCAGCCAGGGAGCTGACCCACAAGACGAAGCTGACCCACAAGACTCTCCTGTCTCATCTGCTGCTCTCCTCAGCACAGTATTTCAGTAGATCTGTCTGTTCTGCTCCCTACTGTCTCTGGTGAATCCTCTCACTCTTCTCACCCGCCCCTCTCCCCCACAAACATACCTCCAGAAGCTCACCAGGTTCCATAGTAAATATTGTAGAAAAGATACCTTGGGGTTTCAATAGGGGAAGGGGGAAAGGCTATTTTGAAAGATGCCAGAGCATTCTATTCTAAGCAATTCACAAAACACAAGGAGATGGAAGGTGGAGGGGTGGGGTGGGAAAGGGTAGTTTCACCAAAGGAGGACTCTACTTTGAACTCTAAGTTTAAGCTTGGATGCTGCCAACAGTGTCAGAGGGCTCATAATTAGGTTGCTGAAATTCTAAGTTATGTTGCCTCTTCTATAAATCTGAAAGAGATTTTATTTCTTCATTAGGCTTCAAGAGAGATCTTTACTATTCAGTGACTTCCTTCCAATACTCTGACACACACACACACCCCCACCCAAGACAGCACAGCAGTGTTTTCCACTGCAGTCAGAGTGGTCTGCAGCACAAATCTGAGGGGCCCACCTCTGCCAACACCATCAGGGGGTTCCAATGCCCACTCAATGGCCCCCAAGCCCCTCTATGATCTGCTTCCTGCCCATCTCAGCAGCTTCCCAGTTTTCTCCCTTCACCCATACGCTCACTCTTCCCCAACCTGCTCTCCAGCCCCAACTTTCCTTCCTCCTCAACTCTCCTAAAGGTTAGGTCCCCCATACATGTGCCCGTGGCTTCCTGTCCTCCATCATCACATCTGTATTTTATTTCTCATGCCCGTGGTTCCTACCACACTTCAAGGATGATGTCTGTGGCTTGTTGCTGCCTCTAAATAAACAGGACAAACACAGATGCAAGCAGATGTTCAGGATGTACTTGACTAGATGATCCTTCCAACTCCTTACACACCCCAACGACCAACACTGACTCTTCCACAACAGAGGTAGCTAGCAACTCACGATGGAACAGCCAGTCTGCACATAAACAAGGCAACTGCTAATCTGTGCTAGATTAAGAATTTACATTGGGCTATTTCTTTTCCAGATAGCATTTCTATGTTCAATTTAGTGGAAAAGAGACATCAAAAAACAAAACAAACAAAAAAAGACAGACACACACGAAGGATGCTGCCACAAGTGAGTTCACTGGCCTTGCTACTTCAATTCAGCCCTTCATTCCAAAAATATTTACTGGGCAACTACTCTGTGCCAAGCGATGACACATTTCCCTACGTGTCAGGGAAACAATGAAGGGAGCATCATCAGAAGTAATTTGTTCTACACTTCTGATGATTTGGCCAGGTATCAAACAGTTGACAACTTGGTCTATTTCCAAACAAAGTCAAGTTCTAAGAACAGTCTCCTCTCTTTTATCAGTACTAAAGATAATAAAGCTTTCATTGTATGGATTGCTTGCCTAAAGAATTTGCCCGGTTATATAAAAGTGTAAAACAGATTAAATTAAACAATATACTGTAAAGTGACACACATATGGCAAAACAAGTGAATAACACTGGATGCAGAATAGAGGATGAGGATTAATGGAGGAAGGACATATGGGGGCTTCAAGGCTACTGCTAACATTCTCTTTCCTTAGCCGTTCTCTCTCCTTAGCTCAGTTGTGGATACACAATTGACAACCTTTAAAATATACACACATGGGGCCTCCCTGGTGTCAGAAGGGGTTAAGTCACAGCACACAGCAGCCACTGTGGCACAAGTTCAATCTGCGGTCAGCGAGCCGATCCACATGGCGCAGCAGACCTCTCCTGTCTCGTCCACTGGTTCTCAGCAGTGTATATCCATCAGTCTACTTGTTCTGCTTCCCACTCTGTCTCTGGTGAATACTCTCACACCCCCCTACACATATCTCTGGCCCACACCCCAGCTCTTGTATGCATGCATGCATGCATGCATAAATAAATAAATAAATTAATTAATTAATTAATTAATTATACACACACCACATATCATCCATCCTTTTTTTTCCCTGAGGACCTAAAAAGGAAGGACAAAGTGGATACAGAAGACAGCTGGGCAAATATTCACAGTGCATACCCAAGATGGTGTCAACAGAAAAAAATAACCCACTGCTCTTTTTGCTGTTCAAGCTAGAAAACATTGAAAATGAAAGAACTAGATTCCCTCAGAGGGTTGCCTAGAACTAGGAAAAACTACTGCCTATCCCATTATCATCCTTTCTCCAAAAGGTCCTTAAGACCATGCACACACAAGGCACACACACACACACACCCTACAAGGCAGTCAAAATGAGCTATACTTGGGCCTCCCTGGTGGCGCAGCGGTTAAGCGCTGCGCTGTGGAGCTGTCAGCAGCCCGCGATGTGAGTTCGACGCCGGGCCGGGGAGAATCCCACATGGTGCGGCAGACCTCTCCTGCCTCGCCCGCTGCTCCCCTCAGCAGTGTATTTCTGATCTGTCTGTTCTGCTCCCCACTCTGTCTCTGGTGAAGCTTCTCGCCGCCCCACGCCTCTGGCTTGTACCCCAGCTTGTATGTATAAATAAAAAAGAAATCTTTAAAAAAGAAAAATGAGCTATACCTTTGTGACTCCACAAAGTAGTTTTTAAACCCCACCACACACACATAATGTCAGCACTGAATTAGTTACTTGAAATAAAAAAGTGAAGAAAATTTTCATTTTAAAACTATTTATGCTTAAAGTCACTTCGATGAATCTCCAGTAAGAAAGCAAGCCTTAAAAAAATCAGATAAGAAATAAACATCAAAGTCCTTAAGAAGCAGAAATTATGAAAGAAACTCCTACTAAATTGAAGGTATTTTTGGCACTTAACTCATTTCAGATGCCAGATCCACCCTTCAAGTGGCCTTGCTCAAAGCCAGACCTTCTATTTCCTTCGCACCAAAAAGATGTAGATTTAAATCACTCTCTAGCACTTTCTTTTGGTAGCTATGAAAATCCTGAACCTAGCGTAATGGCCTAGAGCACACACGCAGAACCAGACTGCCTGGGTTCAAATCCTGCCACCACCTCTTAAAGGCTTAAGACCTTAGTCACATGGTACGTTTGTGCCTCAGTTTCTTCATCTATAAAATGGAAAGATCACCTAGGGTTATTTTGAAAGTCACATGTGATTAATATACAAAGGACTTGGAATGATGTTTCTTTAAAAATTTCATTCAATGACATAGACATCAATGTTTGCTGCTATGTGGCAGGTGTTTCTCTAAGCAATTTAGACACATAAACCCACTTCATCCTCATAAATATCTATGAGGGTGAATGATATCCTTTGCCCAGTATCATAAAGGAATAAACTGAAACACCGAGAGGTTAAGTTAGCCCAAAATAACTCAGCTGCTAAGTGGCAGGGCTAGTAGCAAACTGAAAAGCAGACTGACACCAAAGTACATTTTCTTAGACACCATATTACATTGTCTCTCAATGTTTGCGCACATTTCCTTGAACAGAAGCATTCCACATGTTAGAGTACATTCTTTTAGAATGGTGGAAAAAGTCCCAGTATAAAAGCAGCAAGAGCTTCTTTGTGAACTTTGGCAAGACCTGCTAATGAGAAAGCATTAGTGGTGACAAAATGTCCTATGGGGAAGTATCAGGCCCTGCTCTACTAGCCACCTCATTTCCATTAGGTGCTATATCTTCGATTAAATAAATAAATGATGTATATTAAGTATTTCTGGGCTGCAGCTTCCTACCAAACTCTAAGCACCCTGCAATCTTGTAACCTTTAACTAGTCAGCCTCCTTTCTCCTGAAGTCCCTTTCTTCTGACCCATCCTCCACACAGCTCCTAGGGAGACCTTACAAAAACACAAGTTGCCACAAGTCACTTTCTCCTGAATACCAACAATGCACCTCTTGGCCTCCGGGAGGACATGGGAACACCCTAGGATGGATAGCATTCAGTCTCTCAGATCTAGCCTGGAATTCCTCCTCAAACCCTTCCTCCCAACACAGTTCCTTTGTTGTTCAATCTTTGGCTCCTTCCCTGTGCCAGGCACAAGGAGTGAGACTGGAGTCTCTTGCCTCAGGCAGGCCAAGGAGAGAGTGCTCTGTGTACCCAGGGCAGGGACAGAGGTGGACACCACAACCTGACCTCAGGCCCAAGGAAAGCGTCGCGCCCTGGAGTTGACCTTTGAGGAGCGAACAGGTTGACTGAAAGAACCACCTTCAAATACTATGTCTAGTATCCATGCATTTTCCACAACCATCGAGCAGTGACCCCCCTCCTGTATTACACCAGTACTTGCGCTGAAGCTCATCCACAGGCATCTGCTACACAGATTAGGGAAAAAAAGACATGGCCTCGGGACAGATGCAACTCCATGGGCACACTGCAGACAGATCTGTCCTACCTACTCATGTGTTCATGTGTTCCAAGACTCCCATTTCTCCAAGCTGACTCAGCTGCAGGCCATGGAACATAGCTTGGTGGACAGAGCCATGACTAGACAGTAGATTCCACACACACCCCTCAGCCAGGTGCCCCCCACGCAGGTCACAGTCCGTACAACCAACATGGCATGGCCAGTACCTCTGTCTACATCTCACTCTTGTTGAACGGGGATGGTTTACAAACAAATCCTCTATACCAGATTATAATCCTTGAGACCAGAGACTATTTCATCTAATAACCAGTAAATGCCACTCACTCTATTGGGAAGATCACATCTTTCAATTCCCTAACTCCCTCCCCAAAGTCTGACACATTATATGAACTTTCATCTTATTGCACACCCGACATATCTTCTATTGCATCCAACAATCCTGACAGTCAATAGTGTTTTTAATTTTATTACATCGTTGTTCATTTTTTACAATAATTGTTTTCTTCTCTCAGGTATAGACCCCATAGGTCTCCTGCCACCATATAACCCGTGAACCATCACCATAGAATCCTTGTGTCCTTCCGTCCCCTATTTTGAACCCCTCCCACCCTTCCTTGCTGTACACCTCAGATCAATGGTCAGCTTGCTAGTTTTGTCTTTTTCTTAACCTTTTTGTTCAGTTTCTCTATATTCTGCATATAAGTAAAATCATCCAATATTCATCTTTTTTCCTTCTGGCTTATTTTGGTTAGTGTTTTTAAGACAATTAAGACTCAGAAAAACTTTCTCAATCATGCAGTAAGAATTATATGCAGCAAAGTTTCCTTTTAATGCTATCTTACAGTCTAATGCTTTGGCAAGCTTTGAATACCTAACTAAATCCAATTACTGAATTAAGCAAAACACTGTTATCTGATGTATCTAAATAAATGGACACTTCGTGCATTTTTCATCCATGGTTCTCACAGCTATTGCTTCAGTGTATTCAAGCTGGTGCAGAAAGAACATTACCACAGGTTGCAATTGGCTGCCAAGCCTGACCTCTTAATAAGAAAGGATATGTTACTACAAGTATATCTGTTACTACAAGCTTGCTCCTCTGAGTGACATTCTTAAACACCCACAAAATATCTATGAGTCAACTTGTAGATTTCTGAGATTAAGACTCCAAAATATTCTCTAACAGAAGAGGTAGAAAGTTTAGCATGAAGGAAACAACTTATCATTTTCAAATCATCGTGTAAAAAATACTTTTAGTCACCCCAAGTGAGAGGTTACACTAGGTTAGATTGCCAAGAAACGTCTTTCTCTCTTTGAATTGACCCTTCTGGGTATTTCTGTGACACACATTAGTTTCATCCTAAAGTTTCCCAATAAATCATAAGGCATTAGGAATTTCTAAGCTATTTCTAAAGAAGGTAACAAAGATAGCTTTTATAACATATTCAGTATAAAGTACAAACCTTTGAAACTAAAACATGATTATTCATTCTTTGTTCCTTTGGATATTATCAGATTAATACCCCCAAGGAATCCAATCACAACTGGTCTCCTGAGGAAACTGACTTTACAAGGTATACACCTGTCTTTAAAACCTTTCCTTTGGGGCCTCCCTGGTGGCACAGGGGTTAAGGTCTCAGCACTACCAAGCCATCATGAGCCACTGTGGCATAAGCTACATGGCCAGGTAGCTAACCTACATGGCACAGCAGACCTCCCCTGTCTCATCTGCTGCTCCCCTATGCAGTGTATTTCAGTCAATCTCCCTAATCTGCTCCCCACTCTGTCTCTGGTGAATCCTCTCACCCTCCCCGCAACCCCACACCTCTGGCCTATACCATAATTCCTGTATGCATAAATAAATAAAAATAAATCTTAAAACGAAAACAAAACCTTTCTTTTGCTGCAATACTTAGCACCAGATGGGGACAATTATTACTAGTGTTTAACTAAAGGAAATTATAGCTAAACTTATTTGAATCTGTGACCTATAGAATGAGTCATTCCCTTGATCAAAAGAGGATTAATAATAAAATTTTTCTTTTAGCCTAGATTTGAACTCAAATTTATTATAAGTATGAATGTGGGGCCTCCCCAGTGGTACAACAGTTAGGCGCTGCGCTGTGGAGCTGTTGGCAGCTGCAGTGCGAGCTCGATGCCTGGCCCGGCCGAGGAGATTCCCACATGGCGCAGCAGACCTCTCAGCCTCACCCGGTGCTCCTCTCAGCAGTGTACTTCCATCGATCGCCTGTTCTGCTCCCCACTCTGTCTCTGGTGAGCCCTCTCGCAGCCCCATGCCTCTGGTCTGTACCCCGGCTTGTATGCATAAATAAATAAATCTTAAAAAAGTATGAATGTGCCTCTCTGCCATTATTGTGAGACTAAAAATGAAAGGATTCATAATGTGATTTTATTTCCTGGTATGTACTTTTTTATCAAAGGACAAAAATCCTTTTTAAAAACACTGGAATAGCTTTATAATGAGGCACAAAGACATTATGATACAAGGATACAAGGAATTGCTACCAAGATGGGAATTGGGAGTCCTGACTCAATTCTGCTTCCCAAGTCACCGACCACAGGACAGACATGGGGATGCAATTCACTTATCCTTATGAAATGATGTTGGACCTTCTACCTCTGTTATCTCTGAAATGGGATTTCAATTCCCTATACCTGAGGTTCATGCTCTATATTATATGCCTCAAACTACAACAGCATCTTTTCAACCATCAAGGTTCTATCTAGGAGGTGAGGAGGGGGAACACAAGCACCGATCACTATTCCCACCATAGACGAGAGGCATAGAGTCCTGATTAGAACTCAGGTTTGAGTGTTTGCGCTTTTCTATCATACTTTGCCTAGAAGACTTCCTGGAGAAAAGGGCCAACACTGTTGGGCCTCTTTGCTCTTTTCTCTCAACCAGATTGAATATTAAATGTGTTGGCAGTGGGTATATTTCTATAATACTCAAGAGGAAAAGACACAGAGACAAAAGTCATGACTTTAGGTATGGGTAGGGCCAGCATCCCTGAGACAGGTGACCCAGTATCTAAGCAAAAAGGACATCCGGGAGAGGCTTTATCCTTAAGCTTTCTCATCCTACCAGCCAATCAATTATTTGACCTTCCATACTGACTCAAAGAATAAAACAGCACAGTGACCTCATTTTGAGACTTTAAATAAATCATGAAAGAAAAAGATAGAGTTTCACACTCTGAAAAACTGTGGCTATCCTAAATCAAGAGTAACTTTCTTGGCCCAGAATAGGAACACATGCATTTATAAACACACCATGAACATCTGGCATAGTACCACATGCTGCCTTATATAAGCAACAGGAGAGAAAGCAAGTTGGGGTGGAGGCAACAGAAGTTGGGCAAAGGAACAAATAGGAAAAGGCAAGTAGTTGGAATGTTTTGCCAAAATCCTAGAGGAGTTTTAGACCCAAATTGCTTAATCATCTTCTCAAGCTCAGGCTTCATATTCTCCAGACCAACAATTTCAGTCCTGAGGGGGAATAGTAGTCAGATCTCACAGACTTTTCTCTGCAGAAAGGACAGAAGACCCTCTCTGTAACCTTATCACAGCCCAACTACTGGCCCCATTCAGAAGATAGGGAGGAATTTCATTTACAGAGTAACATGAAAAGGAATTCCTTCCCCTGCAGAAGGCTAAGGGGGTGGATCTGGTTGTGCCAAGTATCATGTCAGCTGCCTCTCTGCAGGATCTTGGCTACTTATCAGCACAAGGGAAGCTGCTGTTTCCTCCAGTGCCATCTGCTTAAACAGGATGGATTGCTACTGCTGCCCATGAGGGCTTCTCTGTGCCTCTCTCCACCCCTTGGCTTTCTGGCAACGTTCTGGTGGGAACTCTACCAAGCAAACCAAAGATGTACCCTGCTCATCAGCCTCACAGAGCTGAAGCAGGCAGCCCTGCCAGCAAAGGGAAAGAGGAGGGAAACAGCTGAAGTTAACACCCTTTTCTCTGATGGGTTCCCAGTGGGGTGTATGGTCCACTGAGTCAGCCAGAAATGTAGTCATCTTTGAACATCCCAGCAGACAGTCATTGTGTCAAGGGCAGAGGGCCAGTGGTTGTTAAATGCCATCAAGGTCATGCTCTTGTTTTTGAAACCGAAAGTCTCTTATATACAAAGACATATACAAAGTCTTATATACAAAAAGGGAAAAATATTATATGTTTTAAAATGTGTACCAATCTTATGCATTTGTATTTATATACATGTAATCAATTTCAAGGTTAAACTGATTGCTGTCATGGGTCATATTAGAGGAAAACAAAAAAGTTGGGCCAAGCTCTATGCTAATCCTTTACAGGCATCATCTCACTTAATTCTTAGAACACTTAGAGGGGGTACCATTGTTATTCTTGGTTTGTAACTTGAAGAAATGGAGATACAAAGTGTTTGAGCAACTTGGGCTGACTTCTCAAGAAGTGCAGTGTGAACCCAGAGCCTGCATTCTTAACAGATGCCCTAGCTGCTTGGTTTCCAGGCCAGGCCTCAGTAGTCCTCCCCATTTCCTAGAGCAATTAGTCTTGCTCTGCATTCCTGCCATATTGGGATCCTTTGTTCAGCCATCTGCCTCTCCCCTTCAGAGCTGGGAATATCTCAAGGGTCGGTCTTGTTCAATTGAAGGACTTAAACTGAGTCTCAGGTGGCGAAGGATTCCATCAACAGGTATTAAATTGAGTAAGTGAACAAATTTTTTTTTCCAAAAAAGGAAGAAGAAAAGCAAAATAAAATGTAGGAAGGCAAACAAAAATCCTGACACTTGAGGGCTTGTCCTAGGTAAAGGAAAACTAAGTCCATCCTTTCTTAGATATACTTGAGGGGACATAAGACACTTTGTCAAAAATATGGTCAAGTTAAAAAAAACAACAGTAAAGAGATAAGCATACATGTAGGCTCTGTTCTAGGTCCTTTGTTCAGAGAAAGAGATTCAGTGAGTTCTGAGTTTAGCAAAAGTAGGGCTATGATTTATTTGGGAAGGTTAATGGAGAAGAGTTAAATTATTCTGGATAAGAAAGTAACAGAGGAAGTCTTTAAAAAGAACAGTGTTGAAAAGGGGAAAGAGCAAGAAGACAACAAAGGGGACTCTGAAACCTAAGGAGGGGCCGGCAGGGGCTAGAAGGGATGTTGGGAATAGCTGAGAGGTTTTAGGGCAGTGATACCTGATAGGCCACATGAAGAAAGAGGTTGCTTGTGCCAGATTCTAATTCCCATCATCCAAACCTTCAGTGCAACCACCTTATATTAGTGATTATTTGGAAGACGAAAGAGAGACAACACCCAGCAGGGGGAAAGAAAGCAGAAGTGAAGAATTCCAAAGAAGCCTGAAATCGGGGTGACTAAGAAGGTTGGCTGGCACTGTCGACCCAGCTACAGAGGAGTAGAGTGCTCTCTACCCTCCAAGTAGTGGGTGAGGATAGGAATATGACTCAACAGGACTCTGGACAGCCAGCCAAGTGCTGAAACAACACCCACTATCACCAATCACCCCCTGAGATAGCACTTCTTTTCTCTGCAGTCATTCCCAAGACACACATCATGGCTCAGCCCCAACGACCAGGATTTGTGGTTCGCAAATCTCTTTAAAACCCAGTCCAAGTTGGCCAGGAAACAGAAGTGAGGAGGAAGAGAAGGAAGCACTGGATTTCATCTTGACACTCCACAAGTCTTACCTCATTAATTTAAAATTGAGCTGGTAAGCTACCCAGTAGGAAACTCTGCCCATTAAACCAAGGATTGCTTTCAGGGTAGAACAATCTATTCCCACAGCTGCCTGCATTCCAATTTGATTTCCTAGATATCTGTAGATCTTTTCCTCAAAAATCAGACTGTTGATAAAGTACTGGTCCCTTGATTTCAACCTCTAAGCTTATGCTATTCCCCAAGACTAGACATTTCCTGTGATCTATTGCTATTCCAATTATCATACATATAAAAGTGAATGCTCTATCAGATAGACTCATGTTAGCCTGACTTTAAATTTTTTCAATTTTCTCCACCTGCCAAATGAAGGCGAAAAATAAAGTAGGCATTTAGTTTAGCAGAAGCCACAGATGTTTTCAAAAATTGATGTAAAGACGTGACACCCATTCTCAAGACAAAATTGCCCCCCCCCCCATAGATGCTGGCCAGTTGATACCTGGATTCTGTAAAAATAATTAAACTTGTACAGAAAGGCAAACCTGGCCACAGCTAGGCAGCAATGCCTGCCAACAAAATAAAGTTCTGTTTTAAACCTATTCCACGTCTTAGTATATGATTATATTCCACGTCTCTGAAATCTAAAATAAAAGGTAAAAGTCTCTAGGTACATGCAAATCCATCAAAGTCAAACTTTTAAGGGGCCTCCCTGGTGGCGCAGCGGTTAAGTACTGCACTGTGGAGCTGTGGGCAGCAGCGACATGAGTTTGACGCCCAGCCAGGGAGAATCTCACATGGCGCGGTAGACCTGCACACCTCTCCTACCTTGCCCGCTTCTCCCCTCAGCAGTGTATTTCCATTGATCTGCCTGTTCTGCTCCCCACTCTGTCTCTGGTGAACTCTCTCGCCTCCCTATGCCTCTGGCCTATACCCCAGCTTGTATGTATAAATAAATACATCTTTTAAAAAAAAAGTCAAACTTTTAAGAGTGATTTTGGCTACTTTGTGCAGAAAGCAAAATCAGCTTTTGTATCAAAAAGGAAAACAAAATCCATAAAGAAAGGCCACAATAGAGATGATGCCTTCACAGAGAGCTGCCTTGCCTAACACTTTGCACTGTTTCGAAAATAAAACTTCAGTAAAAAATTGACTCCACACTTGGGCCTCCCTGGTGGTGCAGCAGTTAAGTGCTGCGCTGTGGAGCTGTCAGCAGTGGCGACACCAGTTCGACGCCCGGCCGGGGAGATTCCCACATGGCACGGCAGACCTCTCCTGCCTCGCCAGCTGCTCCCCTCAGCAGTGTGTTTCCATCCCTCTGCCTGTTCTGCTCCCCATTCTGTCTCTGGTGAACCCTCTCGCCAGCCCACGCCTCTGGCCTGTACCCCAGCTTGTATGCATAAATAAATAAAATCTTTAAAAAAAAATTGACTCCACAACATTCTTTATTGTCTTTCACTGGTCTCTACGTACGAAACAGATTTCCAAGATATGATTATAATCAGAGATACACAAACAAAAGGCAACTGGAGCCGAATCAGAATTAGAGAAAGACTATCATCACCATTTAGCTTCTAGAAACACCACTCCCCACCCTCAAAAGCTCCTGGCTTCTGGCACATAAAGCATATCGCGCCAACTAACGGTAGTTCTGGCTATGGCTCAGCCGCCATCTGTGGCTGTCTTTCACAATCCTAGCTGTCAGGGAGAAGAAGTGTTTCGGTGCTGTTTGGTTTCCTTAGACTTCTCTAGACATAAGCTAAGTGCACACATTCTTTACTCAGAGGTTTGAACTCCAGCAGTGTTTGAAACATGACATTCAAAGGCTAAAACTGATCTTGATGATGAGATCCGAATTGTCATGCTGAGACAAACTAACAGTTAAAAAGCATCTATGCTGCAAAAAACCTTCCACAGCATCTTAAAATTCAGGTCCTCTGCAAAACTGACACTATGGCAATCTACTAGCTACTAACAATAGACAACAACACAGTGGCCTGGGACTGAGAGTTATGATGGGTGAAACACTCCACTTTGGTAAAAAAAAAAAAAAAAAAAAAATCAAAGCCATGGGGGGCCTCCCTGGTGCCATAGGGGTTAAAGACACAGCACCATCAAGCTATCACCTGCCACTGCAACATGAGTTCAGTCAACATGAGTTCGATCCACAGCAAGGGAGCTAACCCACATGGCGCAGCAGACCTCTCCTATCTCGCCAGCTGTTCCCCTTAGCAGTATATTTCAGTAAACCTGCCTGTTCTGATAAATCCTCTCACCCACTGCACTTCTGGCCTACACCCCAGGTCTTTGATGCAAAAATTATAAAAATAAAAAACAATGAAAGCCAGTACCTGTGCGCGCCCACACGTGCACACACACAAGTAACTCCAGTAATGAAGATAAAAATATTTTCATGCAATATAAAAAAAGATTAATGCAAAAAAATCCACTATGGAAGACTATGAACATTTTAAATAAAGACAGGCTCCACCCCTGCACCTGCAGAACTCACTCTCATTCACCTCATCCTTATCTAGGGTCAGCCAGATCTGGTCTTGATTTAAAATTTTAGTAGTTTGCTCATTTTACTCATTAACCTACTGTTTGTAGGTTTTTGCCACCCCCTTAAGTTTCCCATCCAAGGAGAGTGCCTCACTATCCTCAGCCCCGCTCACACATATTAACTTGTTTAATATGCACCCAAAAAAAAAAAGTAGCACTACCATTACGCTCCTTTGTAAGTGAGTAAACACAATAACGTTGGCTACTTTGCCAAGCCAGATTCCAAACCCAGGTCTGCAACTCAGAACTCACTCTTAGAACCACATTACCTCGGAGCTTTGTCTCACACTAAGGTATTCAGCATAAATCTGTAGTCTTGGATTTTAGAAAATAATATATGGTGAACAATACAAGTTATAATTCATGACAATTCAGCAAATTTTGTCCTGACTTTTTCATCACTGATCAATATCTTGCAATGTTTAGACTATCTTTAACTCCAAACTCCAGGAAATTTTCTGATTTGTCCCTAATACTCCAGCCATCCTAAACCTCAGTATAAGCTAAGGGAGATCTATGGTCCCTCACTCAAAGGACAAGACTACAGATTGAGTAGCGTGGAGTAGTCTGTTCTGAGATGATTCTGGTATGTTGCCTCCAATACTGTAGGCTTTACAAGGCTAACTGAGCTACAGTGTACACTGCAAGACAATATTCAGAAAACTCCCAAATAATGTATTCAGTTGAAAAGAGAGTAGAGGGCCTCCCTGGTGGCGCAGTGGTTAAGTGCTGCGCTGTGGAGCTGTCGGTAGCTGCGATGCCACTTCGACGCCGGATGCCCGGCTGGGGGAGAATCCCACATGGTGCGGCAGACCTCTCCTGCCTCACCCACTGCTCCCCTCAGCAGTGTATTTCTGATCTACCTGTTCTGCTCCCCACTCTGTCTCTGG
>PVIJ01018355.1:0-26635 GCA_004024925.1 Scalopus aquaticus | reverse complement strand
AATTTCTTCTTCTTCAGATTGGGTGTTTGCATAGAGGAATGCTACTGACTTTTGTGCGTTGATTTTGTATCCTGCTACTTTACTGAACTGGTCTATTATTTTGAGTAGTTTTCCTATGGAGTTTTTAGGGTTTTGTATATATATTATCATATCGTCTGCAAATAGAGACAGTTTAATTTCTTCCTTTCCTATTTGGATCTCATGAATGTCTTTCTCTTGTCTGATTGCTCTGGCTAGGACTTCCAGTATTATATTGAAGAGTAATGGTGAGAGTGGACATCCTTGCCTTGTGCCTGATCTTAGGGGAAAGGCCTTCAGCTTCTCACCGTTGAGTATAATATTGGCCGTGGGTTTGTCGTATATGGCTTTTATTATGTTGAGGTATGTTCCTTCTATCCCAAGGATTTCAAGGGCTTTTATCATAAATGGGTGTTGTACTTTGTCAAATGCTTTCTCAGCATCATAAATAATATTATCTCAAAACATACTCCCAGAACTGAAATTACTGGA
Organism: Scalopus aquaticus; assembly: GCA_004024925.1. Lineage (NCBI taxonomy): Eukaryota > Metazoa > Chordata > Mammalia > Eulipotyphla > Talpidae > Scalopus > Scalopus aquaticus. The sequence continues at coordinate 26,125 of PVIJ01018355.1, read as the reverse complement.
TCAAAGATATAAAAAGTCTTAAATCTCTTATGAAAACCTGCCCCTAAGCCCCCCTGGTGGTGCAGGGAGTAAAGTCTCAGTGCTATCAAGCTATCACCAGCCACTGGGACCTGTGTTAGATCCCTGGCCTGGGAGCTTCCCACATGGGGCAGCAGACCTCTCCTGTCTTGCCCACTGCTCTCCTCAGCAGTGTATTTCAGTGGATCCGCCTGTTCTGCTCCCTACTCTGTCTCTGGTGAAACCTCTCATCCCCATTCCTCTGGCCTACACTCCAGTTCTTGTATGCATAAATAAATAAAATAAATCTTAAAAAAAAACTGCCCCATCTGCCTGTTTAAAGGTTTTTGTAAGTGGTTAATACTGTCCTTGGTTAGCTATGGCACCAAATAGCCCTGTTCCCCACCCGTTGGACGCCAGAAGATCTGCTTCTAATTGATTTCTAATTTTAAACAAGTAATCATGCAAACAACTTTTGTCTCCAAAATAGAAAATAAAGTTCTACCAAAAAAAAAAAAAAGTAGAGGTTAGCATCTTGCTCTAAAACTACTGGAAGGAAGTCAGCTGGGCATCTATTTTTAAATATTTAACACACTTTACTCAGAGGCCTTGACTTCTCAGTGGAGAAAATAACATCCTACTAGCAAATGGGATATAGCTGTTTAGAAGTAACAGCATTCAAGGGTTTAGAAGGAATGAATGGAAATGATAAGCATCAACTGATAATAAGAGTTTCATCTTTCCCTGTGTTGCAGCAAAAGAAAGTTTACAGTAGATCCCAGTTGAGGGAATCTACTGGCAGGTTTTGACTACCCAGAATTTCTATCACATTTCCCAAGGTTAAATGCGTTGCCTTGAGGCAGCTGCTCAAAATGATAAAGGGGACAGGGCAGGACAGTGGTGCTCTTTGTAATGTTAATAACCCTTGATTCTGATACCTGATGCAACTCTGGGGAAATCTGCCAGCTCCAAATGTGAAAAATCTAACTCAGTTAAGTGCACATTACTGAAGAAAATATTTTTTTTTTCATTTGGCAGAAACAGGAAGATAATTTGAGCATTCCACATATTTAGATACTTTATTTATATCACTGAATTGAATTTCCATAGGATAACATGTTGTGATATAAAATTAATTTTTTTCTATAAAAGCAGATGGTATTTTATTTCAGAATTCACATATATTTATATGCTTATTGGATTCATTTTTATGGTATAAGCTAACCAAGGCAGTGATTTTTTAGGATATTTTTATTTATTTATTTATTTATTTATTTATTTAAGATTGATGCCCCCATCTGGCTTTAGAGGGGTATGAGAAGGAACATCTATATTAGACCGCAGAGGTAAATCGACATATAAACCCATCCATCACATTCCATCAAGAAAGCACAAAAGGAAGGAGCATATTCAGAACCAGAATTAATACAGATACAGCTTTTGACTTGTACTAGGGACTTGGGGAACATGGAAGGAGACACTTGAAAGAGACGTGGGTGAGAGACCCATGGGGAGGTTAACAATGGCAATCTTTATCTTGATTTTGATTTTGTTTCTTTCATCCCAGACTTGACTGGCCCCTTCTGCCCTTTTCCTATGGATCACCACCAGAAGGTGCCTGAGACTTGTAGCAAGCGTTAGGGCCTCAGCTGTCCTGCCTTGCACCAACACTGTATGGCTGGGTATTTACCCATGAGTGGATGGGTGACTTTGGATGCTTGATTTGGAAACTCCTTTATCTGTTCTTTTCTTTCTCTTGTCTTTATTGCACACTAACTGTATTAAAGCTCCTTTCCATTAAAGGTCTTATGCACCAGAGTATGTTTTGTCTCGATGTGGCAGTTGATAGAACCTATTTAGAGCAGGCGGATTTGGGGGCCCTGGAGTGTCCCTTACCCTGCCTCGTGACAATTTTCTCAAATATTAACTCCCTTATAAGAGATAGAATGCTTTTTCCAAAAGATAATAGCGCCACTTCCCTGGGCTCATTCACTCACTCACTAATTCATGGAAGGTATGTCTTTCCATTCTGTATATATGCTGAGTCATGACTGCCATCTATTTATTACCTCATTGCTTGTGTATATGATGATGTTTAATTTTTATTTTTAAACTGCTGCCATTATAGGCATTTTTTTCAATAAGTCAATATGTCATCAGCACATATAAGCATAAATCATCATGAAACAGAGAGAAAGATGTTAAGACTAGAATACTTAAGATCCAACAAAAGCAAAATTATAGATTGTTTTTTAAAAAAATAAGTCAGAGGTAGTAGATAAACTTCACCTGCCTATATTCACTCTATTCCCAGAGGTCACTAGAGAGAGAGCCTGTGACTTGCTGAAGTCATACAACAGTAAAAGAAGAAAGCTGAATGTACAACTGTGTTGGTATTACATCTGCCCATGCTCTTCACCTTTGGATTCTGCCTTTCCCCAACTCTAGGATTTTTTGGAGTCCAAAATAAGACACACTATATTAGACATAGATCTACCACCTGTTCAGTCTCCCCTCCTGAAATATGACTGTTTATAGTGAGGCATCTCAACATGACACTTTAAAGAGATGTCCCTTAAACTACTACCTCTGATGTTCCAAAAATCCTTCTGCTTGCTCTCCTTCCTGAGATGCAAATATTAGTGTTGTGGCACCCTGTCTACTTTTCATTAATTCTCTCTGAGCTTTAGATACCTAGAGTTTTCTTTGCCTCTTGCAACCAACAAAAAAAAATTACATGATGTAAACCTTGGGATTTACTAACCTGTGTTTATCTTTTACCCAAAAGACACTACACATGAGGTAGCTCAAGAAACTCCATTATTCCTACCATTTTGATTGAATCTAAGGACTTCCTAGTTTCAACGGTAGAGTCTGAGAAAGGAGCTTGTGTACGTCAAGGTACAGGGGGAAACCCCCACCCCATCTGAGTCCTTCTGAAGCTTGACATATAAACAAACTCCAAACAATTCACAGAGAAAAAACACCAAATTTAATAACACATATATGGAGAATTTACATGGTAGTAAGTCCTAAAATATGCTGGGGCAGACCAAGGATATTTATCCTGTGTTTTTAAATATGTGGAGCATCAAGGAAATAGAAAGGGTGAAAATTCATATGACAAGGGGAACTCACCTCATCTTCACTTTGAGAGTAATAATATCGGAGTAACATCCAAGATGCTCAGATAGAGGGACATGTTCGCTCATAAATCTGCACCTGGATGATACCACATTCTTCGAGGTCATGAAAAGGGAGAACAATGATTGCTTTCTCGACTAGGGCAAAGAACAGAGACAAGGACAGAGCTTCTCTTAGCCTGTATGGTCTTCACTGCTCAACTTGAAATAATCTGCATTCTTTAAATAATAGTAATAGACCTACCAAGGCTCACAGTCCCTGGAGTGACCATTAGATCCCTACACCAAGGTGACATTTATAGGAGGATGCCTACTCTGAGCATACTGAGAAAAGCCTATCTACATGACACCACATGTACAAAAGCTTTATTTGGAAACTGACCATGCGAAACAGGAGAGAATAATATAAAAGATGAAGGAAAGTTAAGGAGAAAAGTACATTATCAACTTGGCCATGATGACGCCACTGGGCCCATTACAGCATGTGCACAACTATCCCTGGACACAAGAAAGGGAAAGACATTCATTGGAACTAGCCCCCTTTTAATGAGGATTGTCTGTGGGCATTTACTGCCTTTTGACAATTCCATGTCTGCCCAGCAGTCTCCTAAAGGTTACCTCTGCCATGGAAAGGCGTCAGGAGGAAAAAACAATTATGACAAGAACTAAATAATAAAAGGAACTGATTAAGTCAAGTGGTTATAGGATAGAGAAAAATAGAAAAGTATCGCTGACCTGCACATTATCTAATTTAATAGTCAGGTATATATTATATCAATTATTTATGAAATAAATAATTTTTTGATTTTCTAGTGATCACAAAGTTAATAAATAATAGGTCAATAATTTTATTATTAAGATGGAAGAGCTAATGCTCAGTTTTCTTATAGACTGATAAAAATATTTCAAAATCTAAAATAATATTCTATACCTTTTCTACTTACAGTCTTATTAATAGATACGTGTGTACCTTTATATCTCAGTGTCTTTAGACAGATATTTTTGTTTTACTTAATATAGCTTAATACTAATAATATTATTAGGGGCAAATAATAATGATTATATTAGGAGCTAATAATAATATAAAAAACATTAATTGAGCATTTACTAGATCAAGGCACTATCACAACCTAAGCCTTTTATATGCATTTACTCACTTAATTTTCACTGCAACTCTATACTTCAGCTCTATTTCAACCTCAGGTTCTGATTGGGAAAGAAGAGATTCCTTCTCATGGAAAGGGTTGTGTGTAATGAGTTATTGTACAAACTGCACTTGAAAGAAAAAGCAAACCCACAGTGAGTTACAATGAAGATACAGGGAAATAAATAACCAAAGTCCCTCTACCCTTCTTTCCATGGATATAATCTACACAGTTCAGCTTCTCATGGTATAAGACTAGGTGGAAAGGAGTAGAAAGTAGAGAAGCAAGCAAAAAATATTCCTCTGAGGCTTATTTAAATAGGTTAGGCCCTGTAAATAGTAATTTAAAAAAGTTAAATGTATGATCACTAGTGAATTAGTTACGAAATTTTCTTCTGTTACATCAAATTTGTGATAACAGATTCCTCAGTGGCAGGAACTTATTGTTTTTGTGTCTCGGTCCTCACTACCATTCAATAAGTATTCAATTCAGTGTATTTACTCCAGGAATGCTTATGAGATAAATGTTGGTCAAAGGCCATCCTTCTTTCATTAAATAAGCAATCTCAGTTACATAGAACTTTGATTTTGCATCTGGATAAAAACTTAATAAGAAAGATTAAAGCATTTATGCAAGATCACAGAGCTGAGGAAGCATACTACTGGGTAAAAGCCAAGGCTCTAATTCTAATCCTGCCCTTTTCTCATATGGCATTCTTCGCGACACACACTTCCACAGGATTTAGACAACTCCATCCATTCTGTATCCTGGACAGTGCTCAGCACACGGAAATGAGTCATTTTTGTTTATTTGCTTTGTTTTCACTACTGAGTTCTCTGATCCAAGGAATGCTGTAGGTGTTCCATGATGGTTTATTGAAGAAGTGAAAGAATTGATTAATGAGGAGAAAAAGAGGGAGCAGGTTGCTTCAAGCAAACAGAATATTATTTCTTCCTAGTTATGTCTTTTTTCCCTAGAAATGACTTTGTTAGGGTACCCTGAAAACATATGCTAATAAAGTACATTGCATCAGCAGCTATGAGCTTAGGTAACATGAGTTATTAGAGGTATTTTCTATCAGTTAATTTCATGGCAATGGAAAACCAAAGGAAATATTAGTAGAAATTCATGTAAAAAGACTAGTCATTTTTCTGTGTTTTCTTTCACAGCACTAAATTACTATTCCCTATTTAAACACTATAAAATTTTTTTATGTACAGAGCTCATTCTGGGTTAATCTCCCCATCTATGGGTAGAATGACTAAAACTGTGTTTTCTTTCAAAGAAAAATTATTAATGGAAGAGCTTTAGAAACTATATCCTTGTGAAATATAAATCTGTCTCTTTGAATAAAGCATTCTGACAGGCAGCCTAGAAAGTATTAATACAAGGTAAAATCTATCTATACTACTGAACTTTATTTGACTATGAGAAAAACAGTATAAAATTCTATTATGACACATCAGAAAGGCCTGGCTCTACCCAGGCCTTTGTATTTCTTTTATAGAAATCCTCATAAATCATTTAAAATCATTGACCATATCTTATACCTCCCTTTCAGCCACAGTTCAGATGGAAGCTGTATTATACTCTAAATGGCTTTGCTTCTCAGATGTAAAGCAGAATTTATGTTTACTATTCTTCTTCAGACACCCACACTTTCCTTCTGCAAGATAAACCTTATAACTGCTTTAAATCATCTGTTTTCTTCATGTGATTACTGAAAGAATGGCAGATTTACAGGCATAAGACCATCTGTGCCAAGATAGGAAGATGATTTTTTTCCTTAATAGAAGAGATGGCATTGTTTTATTGTCACTTTTATAATCTTGCTTATCTGCACACAAGACCCTCCATGTTTGACCTGTAGGGAACTACTTTGCTCACTGTGCTACCTCTACTCTCCTACGCTCCCCATGAAGCCAAAGAAACTTATTCACCTATCTGCTAAACCAGAGTTTCTCAGCCTCAGCACTATTAACATTCAAGAAATGGACAATCTGAACATTCTCCATTGGGGAGAAGGAAGAGGATTATCCTGTGGACTACAGGATGGTTAGCCCTATCCATGACTTCTACCCCCTAGCTGTGAGCAGCACACCCACCTCTCCGGTGGTGACAAAAAGATTTCAAATATCATGTGAAAGGTCTCCTAGGAAGCAAGATCATTCCCAAACAGAGAACCACTGTGAAAGCAAACCACACCTGCTTGGCAAACTGTGGAAAGGAAATCAGAGTTAAAGTACAACTACTAACCACTCCAACAGAATTCAGGACCCCCACTTCTCCATTCCTCCCTCTATTCACCAACTTTGTCCTTCATGGACTCATTCTTTTCTGAGCATTTGAAGGGTTAGCAATAGACCCTGGCCCTGGGAAACAACCTCCTCAAGAAGAATGGAATTTGAAAGGCATGACTACACCCTCAGTCTCATAAAGAACTTCTTGGTAAGTCCAGGAGAAAGTAAAAATTCCATAAATCTGAATCCTGCCTCATGAATTCTGGAGAGAGTAGTCACAGCAGTATACTCATCAGTATTTTAATTTATGTGAAGATAGAAGATATGATATGTGAATGCCTCATATAATATTTAATATTTCCAGTGTCCCATCTCAAAAAAAAAAAGCTGTTATTTTAGTAAACTTGTAAAAGAGAAGGAATCATATTTCTTAAGAAACTTAGGGTAGGGCCTCCCTGGTGGCGCAGAAGTTAAGCGCTGCGCTGTGCAGCTGTCAGCAGCAGTGACCCGAGTTCGATGCCCGGCCAGGGAGATTCCCACATGGCACGGCAGACCTCTCCAGCCTTGCCTGCTGCTCCTCTCAGCAGTGTACTTCCGTCAATCTGCCTATTCTGTTCCCCACTTTGTCTCTGGTGAACCCTCTCGCCGCCCCACACCTCTGGCCTATACCCCAGCTTGTATGCATAAATAAATAAATATTTTAAAAAAAAAGAAACTTGGGGTAAACTACAGGCTACAGATATTTTTTCATTTGCTTGATAGTTGTCTATAATCTCAAGTTTTTCTACAGTGTGTGTTTATTTCTTTTATAATTAGGAAAAATCAATAAGCTTTATGAAAAATAAAGTTCATTAAAAATTCTGACTCTGTGCATTTGAAAATTAAGCCCAGTGCAGTGAATACCTTACAGTAACTCTCAGCCTCAGAGGGGATTATTTATGACCACCGCTGAGTACCCCTAGAGAGTAAGGAAATAAAGTTGACATGGTGGTATTTTCCAAATTATTCTGAACACACAAAACAGCAGCAGGGTTTTGAAGACCAGGCCTGCAGCCTCTGCCCAGGTAACAATGGTCCATGTAGCAAAGTCATCTCACTCCAGTTCTCATCACTTCTCCCCCATGTGATTTCTGCTACAGCAGCAAAAGCCTCTAACACCCCCAGACCCAGGCCCCCAGAAGGTCACATTTGCATTGGCTAGAAGGACAGTCCAGGTGGTACTGCCCGTGGATATTGTCTGCTAGTGCTTGTTGGTTTAATTACAGATTCTTCCCCTGCCAGTTTTTTCTTGCTGATCACCTCCTGCTGTGTGTTGCTTGGACATATAGCAGGAAATAAGAGGAAAGGAAACATAGGCTGGAGATCAAGCTATGGGTCTATAAGAAAGACAATCGATAGGTCCATGCAAGTACTGGCAGAATACAAAAGAGAGAAAGTAAAATTATTTCCTAGAGGACATGAATAACAGCTTTGTTGTGGCTGCTAGGATTACTGACTGGATGCCATGGGGACCTGGGTTCCAATCCCAGTTCTGCCAGAGACCCCTATTAAACTCACTGAATTTAGTTTTCCTCTTTGGAAAAATGGATTTAATACCTATCACAACCTACAATTACATTAATAGTAGTAGTAGTTGAATAAATAGTAGTAGTAGTTAAATAATAACTACTCCAAACTATATTTAGAGTACCTTTACAAGACAGTCAATTGACAAGTAGGTCAAACAATTAGTTCAGTTCATAGGATGTGCCACAAACTCTACTACAAGCTGAATAAAACATGGTTACAAAAACAGAAATTCAAGGAGCAGCCAGTCTAATTAGAAACCCAAGTATTTAGGAGACATATACATAAATAAGTATATGATTATAGTGGTGATACATACCACAGAGCAGACGTCCATGGGGGCCATTTGAATGTAGTGAAGGCTGTATTGAGGATCATCAGCTTGAATCTGAAAGACAGAGATTTACATGGTAAAGGAAAGAAAATCAACTCATATGGACTGAACAGCACGGTAAAGATTCTGATATTATGGGACACAGGAGCTCAAATAGCAATCCCCTTTGCACATAGCACAGTGTCTAGCACATAGAGGTCAATAAATATCATTGAATGAATAAATGACATTTATTGTAAGTGTTTTGTGAGTGTAGATTCAGATACTTCTAGAGGAATAATCTTTGGCAAATCATTACTTGTCTACACTTTAGTTTCCTTGTATGTTGGTTATTGTTGTTTGTAATATTGCCATCTCTAGATTATACTTAAGAGCCGTGAAGAGCGGCAATGGAAGGACTTGCTTGTAGGTGCTGCACAAACATCAGTTATGTCTACCATAAATCTGACCTTTCCTCTATAAATATCAGTAGATGGCAAGCCCCTTGAGCACAGAAGCCAAATCTATTTTGTCATCCCTATATTCATAGCATCCAACAGGATACCTGGATTAAAGCAAATGTTCACTAAATACCTGCAACAAAATCCCCATTGGCAATAATTATGCTTTATTTCTCAATATGTGTATAAGTATGTGTGTACATATATCACGTTGATTTAGGATTCAGTGCTGTTTCTGACCAAGGCATTAAAACAAGAAGTCAGCAACATATCAAGCTAAATATGATTCCACAGTTTCTCTTTTATACTGTCTTCTTTATGTACCAAATCTGTGCCTATTAACTCACCTGAAAAGGCCCTGGCTCATTTCTAAGCAGACCTGGTACACTACTAATTGAGTCTGTGCCTTTCTCTCTCATTCAATTTACTTCTGACAAACAGAAGGAAGAAGGAGTGGGAGATAAATTTCAAATTACTAACAGCCACCGCAATGTTTGAAAAGCAATAAAGAACAGTAATTGTTAAGAGAGACAATCTTCCTTATGTCTTGAGTATCCTTGTACATTCAAGCTGGGTAGCCAAGAGTGCAAGACCTTAAAGCCATCTTCACCTGGACCATTTCTCAAAGTTGTGTTAGCAAAACCTGCCAATAAAATGTCCACTTAGTATGAAAGAAGTATATCCCAAAATCCAGAGTTTCTCTCCTACAATGTCCCCCTTAGACTTGGCAAGGGGAGTGGTAGGGAAACCAACACAAATGAATATAAAGGTCTGGCTATTGCTTTTGCAATGAGTAATAATATCCTTTGGCATTAGGATCTGATATATATGAGTTCTTTTTTCCATTCAACTTTTTTGAGCTTTAGTTTCATCTTTTAAACTCTGAGATCATAAACCCAACCAAAATCCTGGGCCAGAGTTATATTCTTTCACTTGCAGCCAAATAAGCCCAACTATAGTACTGTGCTAACAGCAAAACAATGCAAAATAGAATAGTCACAAATTTACCGAAAGAATTGAGAGAAACTCACAGACTGTAAGAAAGAATTAAATAATCAATCACAGGAAAATCAGAAATAGATTAGTTCTGGGTTTCAGACATGGGAACCCATGGGCCAACTCTCAGGTTATTTTGAATAATCCAACTCCAATTACCTTCTATCTTTATATTCAAGATTCAGATTCCCAAGAGAGAAACATTGATTGGATGAGCCTGAGTCAAATATTTTCTCTTTGTCCAAGTAATGTGACAGGGAGAGAAGAGGGACAAGCATTTTACTAAGTACTTGGAAAAAGTGGAGTAGTAAACACCCAGAGAAAATGCAAAAAACCACAGATAATCTTCCAATATCATTCCTGGCATATGTAAATGCTCAGTATATGTTAGGTGTTACTATCTTGTCCTTTCAAGTTTCCACTGTTACTATTATTGTTAATGATAATACAAATCTTGCTACAAAGCTGTCAGTTACTGATAACAGAAGCTCATTAAAAATATTTTCCACTGTTGAAAAATTCAAATCTATCAAGGAGAATGTCAGAGATGCAAATTTAAGAGATACAAAGTTATTTTCAACATTGGGTTTATATTAGACCAGTGACGAGTGAGTGTGAAAGCCTGGACTGACAATTTGTCTTCAATTTGATAAGAAAATGAAGAATGTAACCCTTGGTTAGGAGTACAGACTCAGGATGCTTTGAATATTAGCCAAACCACTTCCAAGTTATTTGATTCTGGGAAATTAAATTAATTTCTCCACATTTAAGTTTTCTTGTATTTAATTCATAGAGATAATTGAAGTAGACAATCCATTCAAAAATTAACAGAGTCCCTGGCACTTAGTAAATAAATGCTCAATAAATATTAACTATGGCAATTATTCAGTCAGCTACAAAAGTTCATATCTTCACTCTTTCACCTTCCTGCCTGCCTACCTACCACATATAAATGATAGGTAGATCTGCAAAATCAAGCATGGCCTCTATTGGGGGACATTTTTATAAATAAAAGCAGCCAATCAATTGGGAGAACTCTTCATACTGATGATAAAGACTTGTTCCACCAACATATTTCCCTGGGGGGGCAGGGGAAGATTCAATGGAATTTCTAATTTGCTTTTTAAAAAGAGAGATTTAATTATTTGGCAATAAATACTCCTCCTTTATTATGATTTCAGTGTCCAATTTAACCATGCTTTTTGAGCTTGTGTTTACATTTTAATCACTCAGCTGTCTTAATACAGCCATTTGTCTCCTTTGTCTTATAATTTCTACACTAAAATAAGCTTTTTAAAATTATTTAAAATATTTGTTTTACACAGCCACTTTGAGGAAAAAAGAAAAAGTGTGTTCATTTCCATTTACATCTAAAAGGTACAGAAAACCTGGTGCTTTCTTACTCTCCCTTTGTCAGGTGATAGCTATGTAAATGTGATCTGTGAACAAGCATCTACTGAGCCTGCATTCACTGAACACTGTGGTGGAGCAGGACCCAGGAATTACAAGATGTGTCAATTTATTGATCTGTAGCATTTTTCCCCCGTTTAATCTATAGCCGTTCAAAGAGGCTTAAGAATCTAACCAGGGGGTTACCAAAATGTTAGTTATATAATAGCTGCTGCTTTCAATTGCTATTCAAATCCTCTGGGGAAAAAGAAAAACATGGGGTGGGGTGGGTCATCATTGTCACATCTCTCACAATTGGAGACATACTTTTCAAGTACAAACTCCTGTGACCCTGGGTCCAGACAAACTTGGGCACAAATTCTGTATCTGCCATTTACTCACTATGTAACTGTGCACTTCAATTAACTTCACTGAGACTGATTTCTAGATATCCTGGTCTTTATCTTAGTTGGGCCTATGGGAAAATCAGAAGCTAACCTTTAGAGTTTGTGTTTGCAATCCCAATTGTATCAGAATGGTCCTGCCTTTCAGAGATGACTTCATCCTTAACATTCCTCTTGGCCTAATCTTCCTCACCCTTCATACCCAAGACCAAAGAGCTAGGCTTCTATACAAATTCCTGCTTTGCTTTTCCTCTGCCTCTTTAATTATCCTTTGTCACGATCTTCACCTCCTCTTCTTTGCTTTTACAGCCTGTAACATGACTGAGTGTTCCCTTACATCTTCATTCCTAGAAACAACTTTTAAAAACTCAATCCCTGGCCTCACTGGTGGTGCAGGGGTTAAAGTATCAGCACTATCAAGCTATATCAGGCCCTCAGCATGAGTTTTATCCCAGGCCAGGGAGCTGACCCACATGCCTCAGCGAACCTCTCCTGTCTTGTCTGCGGCTCCCCTCAGCAGTGTGTTTCAGTGGATCCACCTGTTCTGCTCCCCATTCTGTCTCTGGTGAACCTTCTCACCCCCTACTCCCACACCTCTGGTCTACACCCCAGTTCTTGTATGCATAAAAAAATAAAAATAAATCTTAAAAAAAAACACAATCCCACTAATAACCAGTACCAGTTAGAATAGCCAGCATCCTAATTCCTACAACAATTCTACAAATTAGTTCTAAGGCGTATCCCTTTGCTTTTATTTGCCATATTACTTATTTTTTTCCTAGTCTTCAAAATAAAACTTAAAACCAGACTTAGCTGATTCTAATAACCAACTAGAACTCCTTTACTTGATTCTAATAAGTAATAAGAATCCTTTAACTATACACACTGCTCATTTATTTACACCTCTCATTTCTAGACTTGACCACCAGTATTCTTGGCTTACATTAGATCTTAGTGTTTGTAACTGGAGGGTGATGAACTTCTTATAGACATACTCCACTATGCCTATCTAGTTTCTGTCCATCAGAATTACCACTCTCCTAATTATAATTCCCTCAACAGCTAGCATATTAAAATACCTACCTCAAAGGATCAGTTTTAAGAACAAAATTATTGAGTAGGTACAGGTGGGGCAATACTGGATCAATTACTGATGCAAAGGCAGTGATTGAGAAGGTGCTGGTCCAAAGAAAGACATGAAGGAAATCTTGAAACAAAACTGCTTATATTTAAATTCTGGCTGTTTCAGACTTATCATCTGTAAGACCTTGGGCAAATGATTCTAACCCTCTGAATTTCATTTGTATAACAGAGACAATTTTGTTTTAGATAATTATTGAAATAATTAAATGACACAGGCAAATGGCATAGCATGTAATAAATACCAAATCAATTGCAGCTTCCAACTATATGTAGCCTACCAATCTTGTTTTCTCCAATACTACATTACTTGATCAAAAATCAAATAATAGAAAAGAACACAAGGGACCATGGAGATGGATCACGGGTGAATTGGTGGTGGGCTGCCCAAGGGGAATACAAAATGTAAAAGACACAAATAACAATAAAAAAAATGGAAAAAAAATAAATAAATAAATAAATAAAAATTCAAAAAAAAAATCAAATAATAGAAAAGAACACAAGGGACCATGGAGATGGATCACGGGTGAATTGGTGGTGGGCTACCCAAGGGGAATACAAAATGTAAAAGACATAAATAACAATAAAAATATATATTATATTAAAAAAATCAAATAATCATGAAAGGATAAATTATTTTCTGATTAAAAATTGGTAAGTGTGCACCCCCAAGAACTTGAAGATATATTTGAAAAATATCTTGAGGTCAAATTCAACCTTGGTGAATAATGTGGTCGGACTGGTTAATATCATCTAGATAGAGGAGGGAACAGCAACTATGAGCATCCCATGTAGTTACAATCTCTGAATTGTTTTAGAGTTTAATCAAAATATAACAGATTTTAATCACAAAGTCTAAATACTAAACTACAACAAAACTTAAATCCTGACTTTTGCCTTTTTAATTTCACAGTAGTATAAATATGAGTAAGAAATGATACTTGTCCTTCTGTTAACCAGATAAATAAGGGTAGAAGAGAGAAAACATGAGCAAAAATATGGATTTCTAAAAGAGCATTTAAATTAATAAGTATATATAGGAACTACAGTTGTTACATTTCATGGATTATAGTTTAAAGGGACAGATGTGTGAAGGTTTTAAAACAGGATAAAAGAAAATAACGTAGTATGAAAGAGAACCTCCATAAGACTAACAGCAGATTTTTCAGCAGAACAAAGCTGGACACATTACACTAATTGATTTCAAACTATGCTATAAGGTTACAGTAATCCAAATAGTATCTAGTGGTATAAAAACAGAAATAGACATAAGATAGGTGGGTGGGTGAGTAGGTAGCTAGATAGGCAGGTAGGTAGGTAGATAGGTAGGTAGATAGATAGATAGATAGATAGATAGATAGATAGATAGATAGATAGATAGATATACAGACTGAGCAAACAGAATACAAAGTCCAGAAACTAAACTCACAAATATATGGTCAAAGGATACAAGAATACACAATGGGGAAAGGGACAACATTTTCAATAAATGGTATTGGGTAGTTACATCCAAAAATAATGAAAACAGATCACATCTTACATCATACAGAAAAATTAACTCAAAAATCTATAAAAGACCATTAAAGATAAAAATTGGTAAAACCTGAAACCAGAAAACTACTAGAAGAAAACACAGGTGTTAAGCTCCTTGACAGCAATCTTGGCAATGATTTTTTAATTCTAAAAGTAAAGGCAACTAAAGCAAAAATAAACAAGTAGACCACATCAAACTATAAGCTTTGACATAGCAAAGGAAATCCTCATGAAAGGCAAATCAAATGAAAAGGCAACCTACTGATTGGGAGAAAGAATTTGAAAATCATATATCTGGGGCCAATATCAAAATACATAAAGAATTCATACAACTCAATAGCAAAATAAACAATTCAATTAGGAAATGGGCAGAGAAACTGAATAACCTTTTCTCCAAAAAGGATATACAGATGGCCAACAAACACATGAAAAGATGGCTAACATCATAGTCATCAAAGAAATGCAAATCAAAACCATAGGTGATAATACCTAATACCAGTTAAAATGATTATTATTAAAAAGACCAGACATAACAGGTGTTGGCAAGGATGTGGAGAAGGGGAAACCCTTGCACACTGTTGGTGGGAAGTAAATTGGTGTAGTCACCATAAAAAACAGAATGACATTTCCTAAAAAATATATAGATATGTCCCCAACATCAGTTCTCTGAAATTGAATATTCTACAATTAATTACACTCTGACACTAACTACCCAGATTTAACACAGATCCCCATGATCAAAGACAGTTGCCAGACTATCCCTACTTCCACTAGTCTCAGGGACTGCCAAACTTTTGACCAATAAACTTGGCTACAAATTCAGGGGTTCCATGTCTGTGCAGGGGTAGCCAGTCTGTTAAATTACTAGAATAATACACAGAATTCATAAAAATCCAAACAGAATATAAAGTCTAAAAACTAAAACCACGAATACATGGTCAAAGGATATAAGACACACACACATACATACACACACACACACATATGTATTACTATAAATGACACAATCAGTTGAACAGGCACATAGGGCAAGCATCCCAAGCACAGGAGCTTTTGTCTCCATGAAGTCAGAGTACATCATCTCCTAATATATCAATATGTGTATCAACCAAAAAGCTCTCCAAGCTGCATTATTCAGAGTTTTTAAGCAAGATATTATTATAGGCCATGACTGACTGAACCATTGATCACATGATAGAATTCCATTTCCAGTTCCTTCCCCCTCCCTCGAAGTCAAGGTGTGAGACTGGATGATAATTACATCCCATTAATCAAATGGTTGGCTTTTCTGGTATCAGCCGTCATGCTGAACCTAGCTATGTATTACACTATGAGTTATCTCATTCCATAAACTCAGATTTGGTAAAAAGAACATCACTTTGAGTAATAAAAGACACTCTGATCATTCAGAAAATTCCAAGGATTGTTGAAGCTCTATACCAGGACCTAGGAACAAAAACTGGATACATGTTTTATTACACCACAGCTTGTGAATGCCTAACAATGAGAAGTTTGCTAAAATGATTTTGGGTCATAAAAGACCACATAGCTTTCATGCTCAGAGCCCTGGACCATACTTTAAGAAGTCCAACCCCAGGAGACTCCATATTATAAACCAACCAAAACACACATAGGCATTCTGGTTGATAATCCCAGCTCACCTAGCAAAGATAATAGATGAGCCTGGGCCTCCCTGGAGGTGCAATGGGTTAAGTGCAAAACTATGAAGCTATCCAGAGCCACTGCAGCACGATTTTGATACCCGGCCAGGGAGATTCCCACATGGGGCAGCGGACCTCTCCTGCCTTGCCCGCTGCTCCCCTCAGCAGTGTACTTCAGTTGATCTGTCTGTTCTGCTCCCCACTCTGTCTCTGGTGAATCCTCTCACCACCCCACACCTCTGGCCTACACCCCAGCTTATATGCATAAATAAACAAAGCTTTAAAAAAAAGAGATGAGCCTTTAATGATTCTAGTCGCCAGTCCTCTAGTCAGCCTCAGTCATTAAATCTTTCTTACTGAATCCCCCAGGTACTAAGATTCAGAGAAAGTCCTCTCTCCTGTGCCTTAAATCCTGATCTGTAGACTATATAAGCAAAATAAAATGACTATTAAAAGTATTAATGAAAGTGAGCCTGGAGAAGTAGACCTGGACTCAGTCTACACTGTTTGGAGTTCAGTGAGTGTTGGATTTTATTCCATAGAAAACCATTCTTCGAACAGGTGAGGGATGCATCACCGTTGGATTTACTTTTTGTATCATTCATTCTGACTGCAGTAAGAGGGCTGAATTCAGATAGTCAAGATAGGAGTCAGGGAGATTGTTCGGGGACTACAGTAAAATGTGGAGGACATTTACTAGGATAGCAGAGAAGAAAAGATAGCCTCAATAGAAAAAGATTTTAGCTGATAAAATTAGGAGACTTTGGTCGAAAAATCCAATAGAGCATTGGGAAACAGGAAGAAAGAAGAATGAATTATGATCTTCCTACTTCTGAATTGAAAGGTCAGGAAGATGACAGAGTCATTAATTGAGATTTGGGATAATAAAGAAGTTAACTGTGGTTGAGGAAAAGATAATGGTTCATCAAATTCTGAATGAGTTGGATGGAAATTTCTTTGGGAATTTGGGTGAATATATCCAGCAAACAGTTCACAAGCCTGAAGCTTGAGAAAGAATTCAGAAGCAATAGCAGTGGATCTGAGGGTCTACAGTCACTACAGTTAAACCAATCACAATAGAGTAGATTTTTCAGGCTATATTTAGGGAAATGGTATGAAATAAATAAGACAGAGAATCAAATATAAATCCCTATGGAACCCGCATGTTTAAGAATTGTATAGTTAGCAATGACCAAAGAAACAAAGAAAAAAAGGAGAGAACAATCAGAGGATGGAAGGAGAGATACTGATTCGAGGTGTCAAGAGTTTCAGAAAGTCTTCATAGTTCTCTATCACTAGAGGAAGCAGAGGGTTCTACCAAACCCATGCCAAGATGCTGTGAAGATAAACCTAAATACATCATCATTCCGGCCTCCACAGTGACATGGACAGGTAAACAAAGAAGTGATGGAAGAGTGGGAAAAATGCAAAACACCTGTTAGTACAGTTACCTCAAGGCGGGAGAAGCTGACTCTTTGCAAGAACAATGGAAATGACCAGGGGATGTAATATATCAGGTTTTTGTCTCCTAAATAGTGTACAAGCCAGCTGAATCCAAGAATCGGAACTTTTTTTTTTTTTAATATTCAAGCCCTGAGGACAACTATTTGGAGTTCAGTGATTTCATATGCACAGTGGAGCTCAAATTCTGCAGCTTCTGGAAAAGTCACAGGGACTGCAATAGATAATTTGCATTAATGTGTAAAAAAAATCCCATCTAGAATAGGAAGAGAACTGCCATTTACACCAGTCCTCAAGGGAAGCAGACCCTTCTCCTTGTTTGGCATCAGTACAACTAATCTGTAAACTGCCTCTCAGCACACAGGGCCTCCTGCTATTGTTCTGACCCTGTGCCTTTATGCGGAGTGGAGAGCAATTGAAAGAAGCATTTATTACTGCCTTAAATTGAAATCCAGAAGCCAGAATTGTTCGAGAGCTAAAAGCAATTTATTCCCAAAATTTCATTTTTATAAAGTTGAGATGATTCCCACATATTGTTGCCCTCCTCCCCCCACTTCTCTCTCAGCTTCCCATTTACAAGTTCCAGGGCAGGTCTGGCAGGCTTTGGGGCTGGTTCATCTCCACATGATTTCAAGTCTTTGTACAGGCCTAGTAATTTATACAAGCCTAAGTTTATCTTTAAAGAGACAATGAGCTGCTTCTTTTCAAAGGTAGAATTTCAGAGGTAGAAATTTCCATAGTCAAATGCATAAAACTACATAAGTACTATACATACTACTGATAATTTTAGTAAAAAAGCTTGCCCCTTCAAAATGCTAGTGTGTATGCATGCACATGTGTGCACACGTGGACACATGCACATGTGTGTGTTAAATGTGGAAAGGGAAAAAAGAACAATAACATTGATTTTCTTCCAGGAAATTACAGAAAAATCTGCAGATATTTTTGGTTGTCACAACTGGGGGTGCTACTAGTAGTTCGTGGTTAGAGACCGGGAGTATTGTTAAAAGCCTACAATGCACAGGACAGCCCCAACAGCAAAGAATTTTGCAGCCCAAAACACCAAGAGTGCCAAGGTTGAGAAATCTTGAGAGAGAAAAGACAGAAAGAAGAGGAATCAAGTATTATTCCAGTGCTTTTTCCTACACCAATTAAGCCTAGTCACAAAAGCATCACATCTTAGGTGAGGGAGAATGTTATAGTATTCATGTAGTTTCATATGCCATGAAATACAACGTCAGGGTGACAAGACTGGTTTGTGAGTTTTAATTCTATTAGACAGACGTGTTGGATAAAGGGGAATGCGTGGAACATGACTCCATGATAAAGCTGCAAAAACATCACCCTGATGCTGTGACTAAAAAGAGATAACCCCTCAAGCTAGAAGCAGAAGGAAACTGACTGCATGAAGAGACAATAAGAGAGAAAATATGTTTAATGTTCCACTTGGAAAGAGGCGGCTGCTAGATGCGGCTCTGAGACGGTCTTGTCAATTTAGGAACCAGAAGGGAAAATGGTCTTTGACCTCCAGAGGATGCTGGGAAACAGATGCCTAAAGATCTCAGGGAAGAATTTTTGACCCAACAACGGGCTTCTTGCATGTGTCAAGTGGTATTTCTTTCAGTGCGAAAATTTGCTGTTTCTTGTTAAAATATGAGAAAATGTCCAAAGTCTCATGCAGGCTCCCTGAGGCTTCAGCTCATCTGGTTGGCCACACTCTCAGCTGGAATCCCTGATACCTAAATTCTCTCACTGCATGTTACTTAAGGATTCGCTGTTCCCAGAGCTAGTGTGGGTGTTCCCCTTGTCTCATGGCTCACTGGGCAGCACAAGTCTTTGTAGAGACTTTGGGAAGTTAGAAGTATATTCACAGGGAAGAAAAGTGAGCTTGAGGAATAGATGAGCTTGAGTTGGATCCTGGCTAGACCCTTGTGCTCCCTTGTGACCTTGATAACATCTTAGCTTCTCCAAATTTCAGTTGATGCATAAGTAAATGAGAAAGCACCATTGTTGTGGGAGTAATATGTGACAACATCTTCAATCTGCCAGCACCATGCATACTCCGTGGTAGGTATATGTTCAGAGATTATTATGACAACTATTATTTTTGAGACACAGGTCCCAAAATATTTTCTACCTATATTATTTTGAGTTGCAGCTTGAAATGAAGTTGAGACAAAAAAAAAAGTTCTTGTATTTCTTATGTCTTAATCATGCTAGTGACAAAGGGACAGGTACATACAGTGGTGAAGGTTCTAGACACCTAAAGAGAGAAAGATTTTCCTGTTGAAATCAATTTTAGAGTCTATATCTATCAGTCCATATTCTCTCTGAACTTCTTCACAATAAAGACATTGAGTGGAATGTCTTTATGGTAACATATGATATGATATAATTCATATAACATTAATTATTTCAATAGTGAAGGCACAGAGAATACCGGAAATTAGTTTCTTTTAGTCCAAGGACCCAATAGTTCAGTATGAACATCTACGCACTGCAACCCTAACAAGCCTTTCCCTCGAGTGTCTTTCAGAGCCAAAGGGATAAAGGAAACACCACACACAGACATTGCAGTGGTGCACTTGGGGATGAGTCCTGCTGCCAGGACCTACTAGCTATGTGAATCTGGCAAAGTGACATCACTGTTCCAAATCACAATTCTTTTATTGGTAGTAGAGTAATATCCTCATCTAGTTTGAAAGTCTGCTTATGGGTATTCAATAAGACAGGGCATATAGACTATGCACAATAGCACCTTATGACAGCCTTGTCTTTGCTATTATAAATTCCCATTTCGTCGTAGAAAACTTGTACTCAGTGCATCGATGGCTCCATCTCAGCTCCATCTGATGACTTGCTGCTTACTGTCTCTGCTCATCCCCTGAACTGAATCTTTTTTTTTTTTTGCATATCCCCAAAACACTGAGGGAAAAGTCACTTCATTTGGAGAGATTCTGCTGCCCTTAAGAACTTCAAAATAGAACGATCCCAGCCAGTATCTCACCAACTGTGAGAAACCTTCTACCACGATTATGACAATTTCCCCCTAACCTATACGGAGCTTTTTGGATCCTTCACCCTAATATTCTTGAATTTGTCAGAGAACTAGAACCAACAAAGTGTGTTTCTGCAGGGAGAGATTTATTTTAACAAGTGGGTCCCTGTAATTAGGAAGGTTGGCAAGTCCAAAATCTGTAGGGTAGGTCAACAGGCTGGAGACCCAGAGAAGAACCATAAATCTAGGTTTTAGGCCATCCCATAATACTCGGCATTATGTGGTTTTTTTGTTATTTTTATTTGTGTCTTTTACATTACTGTATATTCCCCATAGGTTTCCCACCACCAATTCACCCGTGAACCGTCACCACAGTCCCCTGTGCTCCCCTCTCCCCCGTTCTGAGCCCCAATCCTCCCCTCCCCTTTGCTGGTTGATGCTCTTGTATTTGGTTCCCCTATATTCATGTTATAAGTGAGACCATTCGATATTTTTCTTTTTCCTTTTGGCTTATTTTGCTGAACATGATCCCTTCTAGTTCCATCCATGTTGCTGCGAATTGCATGTGTTTATCTTTTTTGAATGCTGAATAGTATTCCATTGTGTATATGTACCACATCTTCTTGATCCAGTCATCTATTTTTGGGCATCTGGGTTGTTTCCATACCTAAGCTATTGTAAATAGTGCTGCAATAAACATACGGGTGCATGTATCCTTTTGGATTAGTGTTTTTTGTCCTTTGGGTAGATTCCCAAAAGTGGTATTGCTGGGTTGTATGGTAGCTCCACGTTTATTAATTTGGGGAAACGCCATACGGCTTTCCACAGTGGTTGGACCAGTCTGCATTCCCACCAGCAGTGTAGAAGAGTTCCTTTTTCTCCACATCCTCGCCAGCATTTGTTGTTGCCTGTTTTTTTAATGTGCGCCATTCGCACTGGCGTGAGGTGGTATCTCATTGTGGTTTTGATTTGCATTTCCCTGATTATAAGTGATGTTGAACGTTTTTTCATATGGCTCTTGGCCATTTGCTTTTCTTCCTTGGAGAAGTGTCTTTTTAGCTCTTCTGCCCATTTTGACTGGATTGTTGACTTTGTTTTTGTTGAGTTGTGTGAGCTCCTTGTAGATTTAATTATCAGTCCTTTATTGGTTGTATTGTGTACAAAGATTTTCTCCCAATTAGTAGGGTGTCTGTTTTGATTATTGTGTCTTTTTCTGTACAGAAGCTTTTTAGTTTGATACAGTCTCATCTGTTTATCTTTTCCTTGACTTCCTTCACTTTTTGGGATGTGTCTTTGAAGATTTTGCTGAGATGTCTGTCATGTAGAGTTTTGCCTATATTTTCTTCTATACATTTTATGGTTTCAGGTGTTACATCCAGGTCTTTTATCCATTTTGAGTTGGTTTTTGTGCATGGTGTGAGGTAGTAGTCTAGCTTCATTTTTTTGCATGTAGCAGTCCAGTTTTCCCAGCACCATTTATTGAACAAGCTAACCTTGCTCCATTGCATATTCTTTGCTCCTTTGTCAAAGATTAGTTGTCCATAGGTATGTGGATTTATTTCTGGGTTTTCTATTGGACTCCATTGGTCTGTGCTTCTGTTTTGGCTCCAGTACCATGCTGTTTTAATTATTATGGCTTTGTAGTATAGTTTGAAATATGGGGGTGTAATCCTTCCATTTTCTTTCTTTTTAGTAAGGAGAGCTTTGGCTATTCAAGGTCTTTTGTGGTTCCATATGAATTTCATCAATATTTGTTCTATTTCTTTGAAGAATGTCATTGAGATTTTTATCAGAATAGCGTTGAATCTGTAAATTGCTTTTGGTAGTATGGCCATTTTGATAATATTAATTCTTCCAATCCATGAACATGGGATGTCTCTCCATTTTTTTGTGTCCTCCTCTATTTCTCTTAATAGGGTCTTATAGTTCTCTTTGTATAAGTCCTTTACCTCTTTTGTTAGGCTTATTTCCAGGTATTTTATTTTTTTTGTTTCAATTTTGAAGGGGGTAATTCTCTTGATTTCTTCTTCTTCTGACTGAGTGTTTGTATATAGGAAGGCTACTGATTTTGTGCATTGATTTTGTATCCTGCTACTTTACTGAACTGGTCTATAATTTTGAATACTTGGCATTATATTCGTCAGGCAGTAATGTGTTCACAAACAATTTTGAAGACATCCAAATTCTACACTTTTACCAATCTCAAATATGACCCCAAAAGTCCCTTGTTGACAAAAAAGTTAGGTATCTCATTTAGTTGGAAATAAAATGATTGCTTTCATTGCACTTACACAAGCTAAAGTTAAATAGGGACCTATAATAGAGAGTTTGGAGATAGAGGGTAGTTTCAATGGAATAGTCTGGAAAGGTCTCTCTGAAGGTAAATGTAAGCCGAAATTAAAGGATCAGAAGGAGCAGGGCATGAAAATAGCTTAGAGAAACTCCAGCAATGGACAATAGGGAAATGGATATTGAGGTGCAAGGACAAGTAAGACTGAGGTAAGACATAACATGAGAGGACAAGTTTGGAGGCAGGAGGTCCTAGGTACCAGAAGGTCATGCAAGTGCATATACTGTATTAAAAGTGACAAAAGAAAACATAGAAGGAATTTAAGTGGGGCTTTGGGACAGCCATTTTACATTTTTAAATGTAGTTTCTATGGGAAAATAGAATAAGTAGGTGTCTGACAATATTTGTTCCGAAATTGTCTATCAAGGGTCTGTAAGATTGAGTCTTTTCTCTTGTATTTATTCCAGTTGACAGAGTCAGGAGAGTTAGTTAAAACTCCCATCATCTTACTTGTCTTGATGATTTAATTTCTGCCTGACTCCCTTTGACTCTGTAATAGAGACTTAGTCATAGTTTCCAATAATCCCTAAAAGTTGAATAGTCTTGATTTCCACCTTCATCTGTCCTTATCATTTACTGAAGCAGACTGGAACTTGAATATATTTTATTCTAGTTAGGGATAGGTTTTAAAGGGAGTCTAGGCAATAAAGACATCTTGATCCTTCAGAATCTATTAACATTTATCCATATGCTTAGTTAAATTATTTATTGAATGTCTATGTCTGGCACTATCCCAGGCATTGGGGTTATAAGAATTGATAAGATGAAGACAATTTCTACTTGAATGAGAATAATGCCTGAATGAATGAGCCCAAAATGTCATGTTAATTAACAAAATTTTCTCCTAAAATAAAAACATGTCTTCATTTGGAAACAGGAATGATAGGATTTTGTAAGAATCAAATTATTAAAATTGTCACCACGACTAGCACAGTTAGGTACATATTTAAAAATTGTAGTTACAGAGCTCTTGATATCAGACAATGGAAGTGTTTAGAATTCTAGAACCACTATAATTTCCTGTCCTATAATCAAGGTTGATTTAAGTTGCAGATGTCAACGGATCTCAGGAATTGATTTATATATGCTCTGCTAGGGATAAGTAATTTCTTAGCAGATTACCTGAACTAGGTACATCCTTAAGTTATATTGTCTGTGGGCCTGTCCATCAACACAGGTTTTATCTATTTTTTTTAAGATTTATTTATTTATGCATACAAGCGGGGGTACAGACCAGAGGCATGGGGCAGCGAGAGGGTTCACCAGAGACAGAGTGGGGAGCAGAACAGGCAAATAGACTGAAATACACTGCTGAGGGAAGCAGAGGGCGAGGCAGGAGAGGTCTGCCATGCCATGTGGGAATCTCCCCACCGGGCGTCGAACTCGTGTCCCCACTGCGGACAACTCCACAGCGCAATGCCTAACCGCTGCACCACCAGGGAAGCCCCAGGTTTTATCTATTAAAGGGGTTATGAGCTTAGCTCTAGAAACAAAATTAGGTTTAAAAGCTAAAAAAAAAAAAATTATATACCAGGAGATATCAGTCTGAATGTGATCAATGGGAGAACAGCATCTAGGGACCCAGAGAGTGAGCACCACTATCTTCTAGCAAGAGATATAGAAAGGTGGTATTTTAAATATGGTGGTAATAATTACATCATCTGCAATGTTAACAACATGTAAATGCTATGAATATAATCTATTTTCCTGGATTATGAAAAATAGTGATAGTGATAACAAGATGAATAAACCACTTATTGAATATAATAATGATAACAGTTATAATGGCATTTACTTAATACTTATCATGTGTCCGTCCTAAGCACTTTGCACTTGACTTATCCTCTAGCAACCTAATGAAATAATCTGCTAACTACATTGAGATGCCATAAAGCCAGGTTATACAAGTCTCCAGTATGCTGATAGTCAAACCAAGGCATTCTAAAGCCAGAATCACACCCGTGATGAGCCTACTGCACCAGTCCAGTCTGCTGGTCCTGTGCAGGTATGTCTACACACCAGAGGCATTACTTCAGACCTCCTTCTCGCCAGGTGAGCAATGTCTGGTGGCTCAGCTGTTATCCTGCTGGAAATGAGCAGTTCAGCATCAACGACAATGACACTGCAACCAAGTCCATTGCTGGTAAAGAGGAGCCTTTCATAACATCAAGTATAAGCTGCCAGGCTTTTGCCCAAAAGATCGTCACAACACACTGACTGAGAAAGCCACTCTTTCTGTAAAATCTGCATCTGCATGCTTCTGTTATACTGCATTACTTCAGAGCATGCTAGATTTTAAAGCATTCTCTAGAAGGGAAAAAAAAAGCAAAAACGCAAACTCAGTAAATCCCAGTATTTTTACTGCCTTTGCCAAATTTGACATCTTTCAAAGTAACTGTGAGAAGCACGCACAATCTCTGCCAACTGCCTGATTTAGCAGCTATAAAAATCCCTCTGAATCAAACCCATTTTGAAATAAGAAGGAACCTGCTTGAGAATTTCATTGCACTGTTGGATACCTACTCAAAGATCAATCACCTCTCTTCACTCTGTATTCCTGGTATATATTTTTAAGTTTAATCTTTTTTTTTTTTTAGCTTACCCATTTAGTTAAGGGTAGAATTTGAAAGACTAAAGATTGAGCAAGGAGGAGGAGGACAGGAAGTCTGAACAGTTTCTTTATATTCTGCACAATAGAATTGAAAAAGATGGTGTATTTTCTTTTCAGTTCTTTCCCCAATAGTGCAATACCTAGATTCTCAAAACTTGAGTGTCCTTTCCTCCAAGGAAAATAGCATCTCTCTGCAGGCTACCTAGTAGGATGAAACAGCTGTGTTCCCTACTCTTCAGGGAAGTTCTTCAGATGAAAGTCTATTTTTTAGGCTGGATATGATTGGATGCACAAAAGGCTAAACATATTGCTTATGGTTTGGCCTCCAAAAACAAGTGGAAAAAAAAGTGTTCAGAAAATACAGTATAAAAAGGAATTAGCTATCTTGAATTGAAATGTACATTGTAAATAAAACACTGGCCATAAGGAAGTATAAAAGTGAACATCACCAAGCCTCAAAGAAATAAAAGTAAGATTGCTTAAATTTGGAATTCTACAGATTTATTGTTTGAGGATTGAAATTCTTAGTTCTGACTTTTAGCCTCATATTCATATTTCAATTATGAAATTATGACAACTGCAAAGACAGTTCACTTAGGTAGATACATATATACTGTCTATTTTTTTTTATAATATATTTTTATTGTTATTTATGTCTTTTACATTTTGCATTCCCCTTGGGTAGCCCACCACCAATTCACCCGTGATCCATCTCCA
>PVIJ01018354.1:0-26548 GCA_004024925.1 Scalopus aquaticus | reverse complement strand
GTGATGATGGTGATGATGGTGATGGTGATGATGGTGATGATGGTGATGATGGTGATGATGATGACTGCTTTTGTGTTCCATGAGTTCTTTATAGATTTTAGATTATTAGCCCCTTATCAGATACTTGAATTGCAAATATTTCCCCCCCATTTCATAGGTTGTCTTCACTTTGTTGATTTTTTTCTTTTTGCTGTGCAGATTCTTTTTAGTTTGATAAAATCTCATCTGTTTATTTCCAATTTTGTTGCTTGAGCTTTGTTACATAGCCAAAAAATCATTTCTAAGGCCACTGTCAAGAAGGTTTTGTCCTATGGTTTCCTCTAAGAGTTTCATGGTTTCAGGTTTTACATTTAAGTCTTTGAGCCAATTTGTGTTAATTTTTGTGAGTGTAAGAAGAGACCTAGTTTCATTCTTTTGCATTTGAATATGCTGTTTTCTGAGCTCCATTTATTGTAGAAACCGTCTTTTCTCCATTGAGTATTCTATGCCTCTTTGTCTAACATTAGTTAGCCAGCTATGCTTAGGTTTATTTCTGGGTTTTGATTCTCTTCCATTGTTCTGTTTGTCTGGTGGTATTTTTTTTTTTATACCAGCACCATACTGTTTGACCTCCACAGCTTGAAATCTTGAAATCTCGAATTGTGATGCTTCCCTCTTTGTTCTTCTTCTCAGGATTGCTTTGGTGATTAGCCATTTGGCTGTTTTATGATTTCATAAAAATCTTAGAATTGCTTTGTCTACTGTAAAAAATGTCACTGGAGTCTTGATAGGGATTGCACAGAATCCATGGATGGCTTTTAGTCATACTGCCATTTTAAAAATATTTATTCTTTGAATCCATGAACACTGTACACTTTCCCATTTATTTGTGTCCTCTTTGAAATTTTTCATCAATGTCTTACAGTTTTCAGAGATCTTCCACCTATTTGGTTACATTTATCCCTAAATACTTTATTATTTTTGATGCTGTTGCAAATGGAATCATTTCAATTTTCTCAGTTGTGTTCAAGCAGGCACTTCAGCTGCGTCTTCCGTAGACCACTCCATTGTTCTATTGGGATGGCTGCTTCTGGGCACTGCAGTCATTTCTCTTCTTTCATAAAACAGGTCTCTTCATCTGAGGCAATGTTATGTGGAATCTCATTGGACAAACTGGATATTCTGTTATCCTTTCCATGTTCCTGGTAGAGGCACTGTGGACAGAGAAGGCAAATACATACCCAGAGGAGGTCTCAAGTTCAATAAGAACAATTACTGCCTCCTCCAAAGGAGAATGAACTCAGTGTAATCGAGTGACCATTAAATGAGAGGTGGGTCTCCTTGAGAGAGGACAGTATCCCAGGGCTCAGTGTTAGTCCCCGTGGCTGGAAGGCTGGGCTTTCAGCAGTGCAGGAAGGTGGGCCAGCTTGGTGGTAGAGAGCCAGCAGACAAACTCACGCATTAGCGATATCACTGCCTGAACACAAGAGGCCTGCAACACCTACAAGTATCACATCAACCGACACGTCAAAGATGGCAGACTACAAATATAGACAGACTCCGGGTCTTCCAGGGCCCTAATGACTGGCTATACCATTTAGATTTTGAACCAGTTTTTAAGCTGTCTACATGCAGACTACCAATCATGGCAGAAGGATAAACTCCTATTTGTGCAAGCCACTGCTAATCTGGCTCATTGCTCTCTTGCATTCTAAACCATCTGTAACTGCATGTGCGCGCACACACACACGTTTTTTGGTCTTCAGTTTACAAAAGTCAATCATATTATATATATATTATGGTATCTTGCTTTAGATTCTTCATGGCATAATGGAAATCTTTACAAGATAATGGTGATAGCTCTAATTTATTATTTCAAAATACTTTATTAATTGTCTTGGAAAGAGAATACTAGAACATGGTTCAAAATTTAATATGTATAAATGAAATATGGTATAGACATTTTGGAAAACCGGCAGTGCCTCCAAAAGAAAATGCAAAAATACCATAAAATGCAGAAATTCCATACCTGGGTATATGCCCAAGAGTAATGAAAACATACATCCACATAAAAACTTGTGTATGAGTGTTCATAGCATTTTTCATAACAGCCCTAATGTGGGGGGAAAAAGCCTCAATATCTTATCAACTTTTGATTGCATAAACAAAATGGTATATAGTCATGATGCATAATGATGTTTTGGTCAAGGACTGATTGCATATGTAATAGTGTGTAGTAGGCTATATATTTAGCTTTGTCTAAGTACACTCTGTGATGTTCTCACAATGATGAAATTGCTTAACAGCCTGTTTCTCAGAACATATCCCCATCATTAAGTGATACATGACTATATTCACTGTGTTCCTACAATGGAATATTATTCAGCAATAAAAAGAGTGGAATACTGTTACATACTACAATGTGGATGAACCTTGAAAATATTATGCTAAACGAAAACACACATCGTATGATTCCATTCATGTGAAAAGTGCAGGCTAGGCAAATCCACAAAGACAGAAAGTAGAGCAGCGATTACCTGGGGCTAGAGATGGAGACGCCAGGAGTAGAGAATGACTACTGTGTGTACACACTTTCTCCGTGGAGTGCTGAAATGTTTGAATTTGATTTTGATGACAGTTGCAGAACTCTGTGAATACATTAAAAATCACGGAATTGTATACTTTAAATAGACAAATTTTGCAATATAGATTTCAATATAGCTGTAAAAAATACCCATGGAAACAAGTTTTTCTTCTACTCTCTAGCTGCCCTTCTCCAGAAGCTACCACTTACCAACTTCTTGGATATACGTCCCCAAATATTTTACTTGTATTTGAGTACATGCACGTCAATGTTTGTATATAGTTTGTGGCATATAACACCTATTATTCTTTAACTTTTTCACTTAAAGATGTACTGTGGAGACAGATGCTGAGAGGAGAACAGGCAGATGCATAGTGGAGTGATTGGTCTGTAAGTCAAGGAATGCTAAAGACTTACCAGCAAGTGGCAGAAGCTAGGAGAGATCTGGAAAAGGTCCCTCCGTAGAGCATTCGGAGGGCCTATGGCCTCGCTGCCATCTTGGTTTCAGACTCTTAGCCTGAAGAACTGTGAGAGAATCGATTTCTGCTGTTGTAAGTAAAAAAAAAAGGACAAAAATATATCTTAGAGGTCCTTCTATAGAATCAGATATAGTTGACTCCTTTAATGCCACAGGATTCACTGGCATGACTGATGAGATTCCTATTGGAAAATTAGGTGTTTCCAATATTTGCTTGATGAAACAACGCTGAAATAAACCACCTTATTCATACGTCATTCCTTACATTTCCAAGTACATCTTGTGGATAAATTCTTTGAAGTGGAATTACTGGATTAAAAGAAAAGTGTATTTTAAATTTGGATAGAATTGCCAAATTGATCTGTGTAACCTTTGTGGGCAATCTCCCTCCACAAGCAGTGTGTGTGCCTGTTTCCCCACAGCCTACTCACACATGCTTGATAAATGTCTGATCTTGTCCATTTGGCAGTCCAAAAACTATATCTCAGTATAGTTCTAATATGCATTTTTATAAGTCTGTTAAATCTTTTCCACATTTAATATCATCATTATGTTTAATACTATTAATGTTATAGTCACTTAAGTGATTTGAAATTTTTCTGAAAATTGTTTTTTCCTATCTTTTACACATTTTTCTCTGGGTTGTGGCTTTTTCTTATTGTTGTTTTCTCTGCAGATTCTTTATGTATTAGGGAAATTAGCTGTTGGCCCCATTTTCAGCAAATATTTTCTCCAGTTTTTCATTTGTCTTTGGATTTTATGATTTTTTTTGCCATGTAGAAAATTTTATTTTTGTATAGTCAAATTTATTGCTATTTTTAATGGTTTCTGAATTTTGTGTCATGCTTAAAGAGGCTGCCCCCACTCGAGACTGTAAAAATAATTATTTACTTCTAGTTCATTTATATTTTTTCTTTTGTTTATAAATATTTATAGTATTTTTCCTCAAGGTATGAACAGGGGTTCAATTAATTTTTTTCTAGATGCTTTTTTTAGTGGTTCTGGCATTAGTTTATTAAAGATTTAAAAAAAATTATTTTATGCATACAAGCTGGGGTACAGGCCAGAGGCAGGGGGTGGTGAGAGGATTCACCAGAAACAGAGTGGGGAGCAGAACAGGCAGATCGACGGAAATACATCGCTGAGGGGGGCAGCAGGCGAGGCAGGAAAGGTCTGCCGTGCCATGTGGGAATCTCCCTGGCTGGGCATTGAACTCGCATCGCTGCTGCCGACAGCTCCACAGTGCTGTGCTTTAACCCGCTGAGCCACCGGGGAGGCCTTGGTTCTGGCATTAGTACTGAGTTATCTTTTTCCTGTTTTTTGGTATGTTACTTTTGATGCATCCCTTATGTGTATTTGGGTTTGTTGCTTTGCATTGTATCTCTGGAATAAACACCTCTTAGTCATGATGTATTGTATTTGTAATGTGGTGTTCAATTCTATTTGCTAATACTTTACTTAGGGTAAAATAACTGACGCCATAAGTGGGATCAGTCTATAATTTTCTTTTGTGTATGTATATGCAGTGTTTTTTAAAAAATTAATTACATAATCACTACTTTAAAAGATTAAAAAAGTCTTCATTCTTTTTATATCTCTGGCATAGCCTTAAGTTGTCTAGTCTTTGAAGGTCTATTAGAATTTCCTTGTAAAACCTGGGCATAGTGCTTTTTTGGAATTAGCTCTTGAATAACTTTTTTTCTATGGAAATTGGCCTTTTGAATTTTCCATTTCTACCAGGCTCAATTTTGGTAAGCTACATTTTCTAGAAAATTATCCATTTCTTCTAGATTTTCAAATGTATTTGCATAGCATTATATGGTTTAAAATCATTTTAGAATAGCCTCTGAGTCATGTCTTAATGTATACTTGTGCTTCCTCTCTTTTACCTGCTTAAAATGATCTTTTACTATCACTTAGAATCGATGTTAAATCAATGAACTTATTCTACTTTACCACCTCTTTCCTCCCTTTTCCTTCTGTTAAAAACTGTGTTCTACCTACTTTGTCAAAGCAATTAACAGCTACACTGCTCTTCCAACTTATTCCCACCTATGGTTTGTTTGAACTCTACAGTTAAATACAGCTGGTGCTTACCACCAGTCCTTCCAACATTTTCTCATTCATCTCTTAGTTGGATGAAGGTGGTTTCAAGAAGGTTCCCCATGAAGGATTCATTAGTACAAAATTCCATATATTCTTGCACGTCTAAAATTGTTTTCCTATAAACAAGCACATGAAAAAATGCTCAACATCATTAGTCATTAAGGAAACACAAGTCAAAGCCACAATAAGACACCCCTTTGCTCAGAGAATGGCTATTCAAAATGAAAAAAGGGAAATAACGAGGGTTGCAAGGATGTGGAAAAATTGTATCCCATGTGCTTTACTAGTGGGAAGATAAAATGGTCCAACTGCTGTGGAAAAGTTTGGTAGTTCCTCAAAAATTTAAAGAGTTGTCACATGACCCAGAAATTCCAGTTCTAGATATACCCAAGAGAGTTGAAAAGAGGTACCCAAGCAAATCCTTACACTGAAACGTTCATGGCAGCACTATTCATAGTAGCTACAAGGTAGACACAATTTAAATGCCCCTCAGTGGGTGATCACTAAATGAATTGCGGTTATTCATACAATGGAATTATTATTCAGCCATATAAAGAAACTAAGTACTGATACATGCAACAGCATGGACAGACTTTGAAAACACAAAGCTAATTGTAGATGCTTAATGTATACAGCTTTTACTACTTTGGAGTGGTGGGAGTGTTTAGGAATTAGAGGTGGTGGCTGCAGAATATTGCCAATGCAATCAATTCCACTGAATTGTTCATTTTAAAAGTTAATTTTATGTTGAGTGAATTTCACCAAAACCATCTTTTTTCTTTTAGCCTTGAGGTGAAAAATAGCTAGATTGGATAAAAAAATCTTTAGTTTACACTTTATGTGAGTTTTTTGATTAAAACTACTTTGCTACTGTCTTGTTTTATAAGTTGCTCCTGGAAATCTAATGCTAATTTGATTGTTTTCTTCATATATATGACTTGCTCTTTTTTTCCATGGAGTACCACTGGATTATTTTTTTCTTTAATGTCTAATTGTATAACTATGTTTCAGAGTTGATTTTTGAAGCAATTTTTTTTTTTTTGTCATAGTGAGTAGTCAGGTCTTCTGTTATTCTAGGAATGATTTCTTGAACTACAACTTAATACATTAATCCTCTCATTGCTATGTTTTCCTTGAACTTCTTTAATTATACTAATGTTTGCCTAATATGCCTATAATTCCCCATTGATTCCTTCTACTTCTTGCTTTAATTTCATTTTCTTGGTACTTTTTATTTTTATCCATTATCTTTAGTTTACTTATATTGTCTGTTAAGAAGCCTTAGTCATTTCAAGTTTAATTTTTCTTCAGTTTCTTTGTTAACTTCAGTTCACATTAGTTGCAGTTTATCAATCTATTTTGAGCTTTAAAATTTCTGATCTATGTCTCCCCTCCACAATTACTTATTTAATTATGTTTAATTGATGGTGGAATATTATATTTTCTTTTGCATCAGGCTTGTCTTTAACAATTTCTTCTGGTGTTTTTAAGCTACGGAAAAGTTTTTCTTAAACTTAATGAAATTGAAAGCATAAATTCAGGAAAGTGAATAACTGATAGCCCAATGGTTCACTCCTTCCCTTTCCCCCTTCCTTATCTTAATCCACCATCACTAATAATCTATCACATGCCAGAAGCCATCACACCCCCACTTATCAGAAATACTGTCATCCTTTGTACCATCTGATCAGGCCAGCGGCCTGCTTTCTGAGTCCCATTGTGATGTTCTATTTTCTGGGACTAAGCCTAGTATTTCCTGCCTTAGTCAGGGATCCCCCAAAGCAGGGTGGAACAAGGGCTTGCAGAGGGTGCTTTACTTGGGAGATGATTCCAGAGAAATGAGAGCAGGCCAGGGAGGGATAAAACAAAAAGCCAACACAAAGCTGCATTCGCAAGCCCATCACCTACATGCATGATGGGGTCCCTCCTCTGGTACCCAACAGAACCCAGCACTGTCCATCAGAGAGATGGGAGAGAGGAGTATTTGCCCACTGGCTCTGGCTTTCATTGGTCAAGAGTTGAGACGTTAACGTCCTTATTTGTGAATAAAAGATGGGAAAGAAGGATGTGAGCTAGGGCCCAACAAGTGTTTATCCCAAGTGATTGTCCATCCGCACAGTTAGGGACTCAGCTCTTGGCGTTGCCTTCTCTGACTACGTTTACGGTTTCCTCTTTCTCTTTTTCCAGTACTTTTTTATGATGTGCATGAAATGATTTGTGTTTATCCAGCTTGAGATTATAGGATTCTTCTATCTGTATCTCTTGCACATTCTGAAAAATTCCTAGCTATTGTCATTTGAAATATTAATTCTA
The DNA here is from genome assembly GCA_004024925.1 of Scalopus aquaticus. Classification (NCBI taxonomy): domain Eukaryota; kingdom Metazoa; phylum Chordata; class Mammalia; order Eulipotyphla; family Talpidae; genus Scalopus; species Scalopus aquaticus. Next base: position 19,088 of record PVIJ01018354.1, on the reverse strand, counting down.
ATTCTTTTATTTTTTTTAAAGATTTATTTATTTATGCTTACAAGAGCTGGGGTGTAGGCCAGAGATGTGGGTGTCGGGGGGAGGTGAAAGGATTCCTCAGGGACAGAGTGGGGAGCAGATCAGGCAGACTGATTGAAGTGCACTGCTGAGGGAGCAGTGGGTGAGACAGGAGAGGTTTGCTGCGCCATGTGGGTCAGCTCCCTGGCTGGGGATTGAACTTGTGCTGCAGTGGCTGGGGATAGCTTCATAGTGCTGAGACTTAATCCCTTGCACCACCAGGGAGGCCCCAATTCTAATTCTTTTTCCACTCTCCTGGGACTTGAGTTATTTGTATAACTTTTCACATCACCCCACGTCTTTTTACTCCTCCCCTTTTTCTCGTTTTCTCTTTGGTATTTCCTGTACCTCGGAATGAATATTTTTGACTTTTTTTTACAGTTCACTAAGACGCTCTTCGGTTGCGTCTTGTTTGCTTCCAGACCCACCTAGTGAATTCCTAATTTGTTACTGTGATTTTCACAGGGTTCCTTTTTACAGTGTCCAATTATAAGTCACAGTTCTCCAGATGGTTTTTTGACGCTATAAACACGTTAAGTGTTATCTGTCAAAGTTCAGAGATGGTGACTTCATTGTCCAATGGCTGTTTTACTTGTCTGTTGTCTTAGTCTTTAGACATGTGGTGTTGGAACTATGACAAAGCACATGCACAGCAAATAAAGCTTGGGATGACATATTTCTTTCAACATTTTGAAAAATTCCTCATGCTCCAGCTCCTTACCAGATTTCTGAGAATTTTCTGAGCTCCTGTCGCTGTTACTTCACTGTAAAAAGGTACAAGAAGCAAGATACAGAAATTAGCCTGCTGCTTCCTTAATTTTCTAACAGCTGACTGAGTGTCACTGTCGTGTAAAATTAAGAAATGTATTAACACAAAAGAATATTTTGGGAAGGCCACTGGCGCGCTCACAGATGCTGAATGGGAGAGGTTCAGCTGCAGGCAGGTGTAGACAGAAAAGATGACATAAATGCAAAGATCGAAATGGTAAATTTGATTTAAAGACAATTAACTGTGTCTTGTGAAGAGGTAGGTGGAGCCATTACAGAGATGAGAAATAAGAAGGTGAGAAAAAGAAGGGGCAAAAGAAGGACAGCCTCCAGGCGTCTACAACAGGAACAAGACCACGTTCTAGGTCTGACAGTACCAGATTTTACTTCAAAAAAGCGGGAGAAATATGGTTTATCATTACATGGAGAAGGAAAGGGCGCGAACAGAAGGGGTAACATCACCAGGGACACGGGCCCCATTTTCCAGGAAGTGGGGTTGGAAGGGAGAGGCCACTGGTGACATTTTGAAGTGGAAGTGAGAATCCTTATCTTGCAAGATGAAGGAGATCAGGACGAGGAGATGTTCCTAATTCTACATTTGCAGCTTTCATAACACCAGTTTCTAGACTTTGGGTATTTTTCAGCTTTCTGGTTGACTGGGAGGTGGTTTTTGTTCCAACAAAGGGACATAAAAGCTGTGTTTGCCCCCATTGGTGGGCCTAATTAGGCATGTAGCCCAGTCTATAATGAATCGTGGGTCTAGTTTTTGTTGAGTTAACTAGTTGGAGGCCTTCAGGCAGGGGCGACTTCTCAGAACGTCCTCTCCGAGTTCGGGATGAATCCTGATGTTGTCAATCACACGATAATTTCATGACCCAAACGCTCTCCCTCAGTGGTGCTGGGTTACACAAAGATGACATTTTACTCTCCTATTTGTTTGCAGTCATGATTCACATTTTGCTATCTAGTGCATAAGGAAATCATTCTAAATTCAGCAATAGTGCCAGTTTGACTAAAAAAAAAGTTATTTTCCACATCCACAAAAATGTTAATCATATTCTTGTTAGAACATGTGTAAGAAGTGGTTTTCATTGTCACAGCTCTTGATGTTAGATTACTAAAATAATTTATGTTTTGTTGTGGGAACATGGGTGCACGCAGGGCCTCCAGGGTTACGTGACCGCCGCTCGGCCCACACTCTTCACAACACATAGAAATTATTTGTGTTTTGTGGTAACAAATGAATGGCAGGAGCAGCAGAATCTCAATGTGGCTGTTCTTTATTTGATTAAATATATTCTCTATTTATTCTAAAAATACTAATTTAAGTTAAACGGCAATAAACCATGATAATTCAGAAAACATGTTGAAACTGAGAGTGAAGAGAAATGTTCTCTACGTAAACCACACTGTAAACCATAAAACTTATTTTTGTCAACTGCTTCTCATGACAGCGGCTGGGAATTTGACATTTCTACTGCAGTAGGCAAAAAACATGTAAAATACACTCTTCCACATACCACATCACATCTCTATTTATATTTTCAAACTAAAAGCATCACAGCCCCCCAAAAGTGCTGACTGTACTGCAAATGCTTCCACCCAGAGCCCTAAGATCACACAAGTGTTACCTTAAAGAGGTGCATTTGTGTGGCGAGGCCTCTGTGGGCACCCCTCGGCCCCCAAGCCTGCCTTACTGGGTCAGGCTTGTCTCGCCAAGAGAAAACCCTTGCTCTGTAATCCAAAAGGTGGTGACTTGTCAGCGAATCCTGGCGAACACAGGGAAAAACAAGAAACCGTCCTCGGACAGATTATGAAATCCAAACGAAGCATCCAGAAGACCGCATTCAGCGCTGCTTACCCACCTCCAAGTATGTCAGTAGTTCCTCAGTTACCTTTAAAAATGAGCTCTGTGAAGATTTCCATAGTTCACAAGCTAAGTATTTTAAAACTAGAAGAGGAATCTTTAATTATGGAGATGTGCATAAACGTGACAGAAACATGGTTCGTTCCCTAATCTTATCTGAGCTATACATTCCACACAGTTGACCAAATCTCAGAAGTTTTCTAATAAAAACTTCCCCTCTCCATTTAAAGATCATAGGAAACCAGCACAATCCAGTTCTTCTCCTTGCAGAAAGGGTATTTAGTTTGGGATGTAACGTTTTAAAACAATAATGCAAACCTCCTGGGAGAGGACCACAATAAATGTCTCAGAAACCACTCAGTTAATCCCAGGGCATAATCCGGCTGTTTTAAATTACTTCAGGGAATATTACGGGCCTTAATGACACTGTAACTGCATAAAGCCAAAGAAAGCTAGAAAGAGAGGCCAAAAAGATGAGCTCAGAGCCAGCTGAAGTGACAACAAACATGTGTCTGTTTACTAGGATTGGAGAGGTTTAGTCTGCAGATGTTTGTGGTCTCTAGAAGGTTCCAAAGGAATGAGTTGTTATGAAGATTTGCAGAGTTTGATGAGAGCAAGATTCTTCTTGGAGATGGCAGACCCCAGACAGGGAGGCCCAATGGCAGAGACGGAATTGATAGATTTCTGCGGTCAGATCATACTCTACTGGTCCCACAATGTACAGCAACAAATTAATAGTGTACGGATGTCATTTCAAAGCCTCCTAAAGACGAGAGTCATTATTGAAGCCATTAGAGCACAGATGGTTCAAACTATATGCAGATATTCATACTTGCATTTTTGCATTATAGCTGCTTTTTTTTCCTGTTGAACTGTAATGAATTGTCTCATAATCTATTCCATCTTCTTGCCATTAGCAGGCTTTGAATGTTCACAAATAGGAGCAAAGAACTCATTTTCCAGAGCTTTAATCACACAAAGAGGGAATGCCTAATTCTCTAAATGAAATGGTCTGTGATCACTGAAGCAGAGATTTAATATATCACGGCAAATTAGGTAGATTTTAATAAATTACTTATCTCCCTGAATACTTTACATATGCTTAAGAAGGAACATAGCCTGTTTGCAAACAGTGAAAACCCACAGCCTATAAAAATCCTTTGAAGAAAATGACAAATAAAAAAGTAAATTAAAAAATGAAATGCATTATATCCTAGACCTCTAGAGACAATTCCTTTGCAGCATTGATTCACAGCTCCATTAAAAATATCAATTAAATCCTTCAGTGAGATTGGGTAAAAGCTAGAAAATTAACTTTCTGAGCTGCTTTTTGAGGAATGGTTATCCAGATACACTCCCGTATTGTATAAGCTTGATGTAAATTTTAAAAATGATAAAAAGATACTCTTTTCAGGTCTAACTAAGCATATCAGAATTTGAGCCATACTTTTAATAATTTCTTTCTGTGTCACAAGCTAAGTTTTCAAAGGACAAATTTCTGTGTGCACACGTGTATGTATGTATACATACACGTGTACACACACACATACATACATACATATATATGCATCTATCTCTTTATATACAGACATCCCCGGGCCACATATCGCCATTATAAATACACAAAAATAATACAAATAGGAATACCTGTAATTTTTAAGGAAAAAAACCAAACAAACAAAAAACTTGCAGTAATTTAATAAGGTGGTGCCAAGTCTCATTCTTATGTTTAATTGATAGAAACTGCATGCATCAAAGAAAATGCACACTGAGCTTTAATGTGCATAAAATGGATATTAGCATTTTAAAGAGGAAGATTAACACATTAATCCAAGTAATTTTCATATATTGCTTCTAATAAAATCTTCACAGTATAAAACTCGTAATGAGGCTAATCATAGCATTCCATTTAGTGGGACGATTAGGGAATAACATAAAAGTGTTTCTTTTTCATAGGTTTGGTAAGATTTATGCTTGCTGCTTCTTAAAAATAAAAACGGGAACTGCATTTCAGTTCTTCGTAAGAAAATGTTGAAAATGCAGATAGCTTTCTCGTGCTATCATGGAGGTATAAATTATTGAGCAGCTGCTGCCCAGTGTGGGGAACTTCAGTCCTGAGGCGTGGCCTCAGGAGGGAGTAGAAGGGAAGGAGGGAGTAGAAAAACAAGCACATGCAGAAGTACACAAAAACCTGAACTCTTCAAACCCAGGCCTCCCGCCTCCCAGCTTCCCATGAATTATTGACTATGTACACCAGAGTGATTACAAACATCTCATCTGAGCTTTCCCGGGAACATTTACTGGGGAGCAGGAGTTGCCTCGGAGCGGTTCCTTCAAGCCTCCGTGCCACCTCTGCATTCTTCTTCCACAGCCCGCAGGGCGTGAAGTGCTTGCACGGTTATCCTGAGTTTGCCGATGCTTTTGCCATCTGCTCGTGCATCGAAAACTGGAAAATGGCAAGAAAGTGTTACTCTCACTCACCAGAGTTGTCTTCAGATAGGCTAGCTGAGATGCAAGCATCTCTCAGAAGGCTGAAGCTCACTGGCCTCGCCGTGATCTATGCACGGACTCAAGCCCGTGTGGGTGGAGACCCACCTCGCAGACATCCTGCTTGCAGGGCTAAAAGCAATCATCCAGCCCTAAAGTTTACTCGGGTTCTGAGAGTCCCTGGCGGAATCAGCATTTGTAAGCTCGGAAGGAATAAAAAGAGATCAAGTTATGACAAAGAACGTGTCCGTGTCCACGGCACAGACTAATGCACACTGCAGAATGGCAGACCGCTGTAAAGAACAGGGTCATAATGTGGATGGATCGCTTATTCATCTCTCGGAGGAAAACATTCCACTTAAAATAGATGACATGTGAGATAAGAAATGCTGAAAGGTCTGCGGATGGGCTTTGAAGGTCCATGAACTGGTATCGTGGGAAAATTGACGTGACGCTGAGTGTACGTGGGCTTTTGCTGGAAGAAGGCACAACGCTCCCGGCATCTCACAGCCAGACTGCCTGACACCCCGGCGTCACCTCTGCTGGGGCCACACGTGGCGCTGGTTGCTCCCTGGGGCCCCCTCCCTCTGTGGGCGAAGATGCTTGCTGGGGAGCCCGGGCCAGAACCCTGGACTGTGTGTGCGACAGCACTTGTGAGTCCACAGATGTCCTCTTTATATATACTCCTTGCATTTTTCCTGGAGTGTGTGTTTAAGTCTAAGATAATTTGTAAGGAGATCTTCAAATCAAACTTGTCACTTAGGTGAAGGACATGAGCAGGTGGGGTGCTCGCGGGGGACAGCGGTCCCCACTCACTCCCGAGTGCTCACTTCTTTGTGACGACTCACAGAACAAAGCACTAAGGTTCTGACCTGGCCGGTGCGTGATGGTCTCCTTTAACCCCAGAGTGGCCGCCCCAGCTGCCCGCGTCCCAGCAGTGTGGGCTACGCGGGCTCACAGAATGAGAGCTGACTGAAAACCAGGACTAGACTGGAAGAGACAGCACGGGCCATTGCGGTCGCTTCCGTCAGGCTCTTGGTGTCTTCAAGAGGGTTTAGGTTCCTCTTTGCCTCCTTTCATTCTGTGCCTGCCAAAATTGTGCCCATGCGTTGGACAGGTAGAGTTTATAGATTCCCCACAACAGGTTTCTAATTTGGTTATTTGGTCTAATTTGGTCAATAATTTGGTCAGATCCTGACTTTGAGCACTTGATCCGCATCGAGGACAAGCAGCCTAACCCACGGACCGTGGCTGGGCGACGGTGCGGGCGGCGCCCCTGAGGTGCTTAATCAAGTGTTGGTTCATGCAGGGACAGATGACTCCACAAACCAAGCCCAGCTACGACTCTGCTACCTTAACAAAGGAGACTAGGACTCAGCCTCAGCTCTCCACTTATGGCCGACAGCCCAGGGCTTCCCTGACACCTGTGAGAAGTCTGATTCATAAAATATAATCCCTCAGCGTGCTCTGCATAGGCCATGTAAGAAGACAGGGGACAAGCTGAGCAGGCTGGGAATCACGCTTGGTGAGGTGAAAATCCAGTCAAAGTACATTTTGTCAGGAATTCCTTATTCCCCAAATCCTGGTTGGAAACATGTGGCCCAACTATTCACTTTCTTACAGTGGCTATGTCATTGGCTGGGAATTCTGAATCGAAGAGACTAACGGGCCCTGTGAAGGCTGCTGAGAAGAGCACGGCTAGCTGGGGTCGGGCTGGCGACGTGAGGCCTCCGTAGCAGCATGAAAACCATCCAGGGGCCACATTTTTATCAATCCCCTCCCCTCAACACTCATGAAAGGAATAATTTCTTGGGGAACTCAATTAGTTCAAACTTTCTGTTGATTCAAAGGAAGGCAGAGGACGAGGGCAAAAAAGTGACATGGGGGGAAGGCTTCAACAAGACATCTGCTGAGCTGCAAGGACTCAAAACAAGCAGCCAGCCAAAAAAAAAAAGAAGAAAAAGTTTTCAGAAGGAGCTGGCTGCCCACAGCGGCCTCACCACGGCACGTACCGTCGATATCTTGCTCGATGATGTCTCTCCCCTCCCGAAACAGCTCTGCGAGGTCGACGTTGGCAATGCCGACGTCCTCGCACTCCAGGTCCTGCTCGTCCTCTGGAGGGTCACTGACGACGGTGAAGCGAATGCTGAGAAGGGAAGGAACAGAGACAATCGCCACAAGTGAGGGAAAACCACCGTCAAACAAAACTCCCGAGGAGGTTTTTATTACTAAGTATGAAGCCTTGAACTTTCCAACAATCTCAGGGAGAAGAACATTATCTTAGGTTTGATAAGTTATTACACGAACTATTAGAATTACTGTAGCACGCCCAGCCTTCAAATGAACATTAATCCACTTTCCAAAGCACGATGATTAACATTTATCTCTAGAATCTGAGAAAATTACCGGGCAGAGAGAACCAGATGTTCACGCTCATATACCCTTATCTGGTCACATTTTGACACATCTACTTTTAAGAGGAAGAGGATGAAGTGAATAAAGAGCATGGAGGTTAGGGCAGCATTTTCAAAAGAAATGTACAACTTTGGAATTGCTCTGAGCAAGTGAACCGACTGTATGTTCTCCACATGCCTGGCTCGTGCGCCGGGTAACGCTCTGCATCACGTTAGGTAAGTGTTGTAGTGCTGCCCAACAGCTATGCGAACTGTTTGCATTACTTCAGCAGTCTTCTAGCTTACAATCACAGCATCCAAGTTTTATTTTACTTTTAGACACATAATTATAGGGTCCTGATGGAACTGATTTGAATTAGTGGCTTGTGTTGCAGCCAAACACACTTGGATTGACCAAATGACAGGAATTTACAGTGAAGTGCTCTTTTGATATGTCTTGGCAGCAGAGCCCAAACCATGGGTACTCGTGAACTACCATTTTAACCACTGCCAAAATGTGTCCATACCCAAACAGAAACAAAACAAGAAACTTGGTTCTTAGATAACGTTTTTAGATAAAAAAACCAAGTCTCAGAGAAATCATGCCCTGAAAAATATGGATAAGATTTCTTCCAAATGCTTGTACATATACATAGCCCACATTTTATTCCTTTACAAAGTCCCTGATTTTACCTAGCAATAAATTTTAACTAGAAAACAGAAATCCCTTAAGTTGAAATCAAATTTAATAATTAGGAAGAGAAGTCTGGAAATGTGTAAGATGGGTATTTTTATGATGCGTAAAATAAAAGGAATTAAGATGGAACGGTTAAGGGCATTCATTCCGGTTCAAATTTCTGCTTCCCTATTTATTTGCTGTGTGACCTTGGACTCACCACTTAACTTCTCTGATCTCAGTTTCCTTATCTACAGAATGGGGATAATTATACCAATCTCAAAGGGCTCTTATGAGGATCAAATGATATGACACATAAGACATGCCAGAACATAGTATACACTGAGTAGATGTTTGCTCTTTTATTATTACTATCATAAATCTAGGTGGAGCTACCGAAAATGTCTACATTTGTAAGGGCCAAGAAAAAGGAGGTGGAGGAAAGGCTTGTAGCTCTGTTTCAATGGAAAGCTTCAATGGCCAAATTACACATGGTCTACCTCACTCATTTAACACTTTGTGTGCCGGTGCCCTTTAAATTTACTAGCCTTGGGGCCGGCCATTTTCTGTGCCACTGCATGAATGGTATAAGCATTCAATAAAACACACACAACTCCTGAACTACTGGATATTAAAAAAACTGTAATATTTCTCATAAAACACCTTACACTTTCACCAAAACAATGTGTAAAGCTTCTAGACTGAGTACGATCCAAGAAATAGCTCCTAATAGTTCCAAATAAATCCACCGTGGCGTGAAAAACCGGAGACTAGATGAACACGTATTAATAAGTAAGCAGCCACCTGATACTGGTGACAAAAACACGTACTAATACATGAGCGGACCACAAAGTGTTAAACAAGACTGGTGAGGAAAGAAATGGTCCTAAAATTAATGTGCTCGGAAGAGTAGGAGTTAAAAGCGTTATTTTACATTCATAAGACTTAGAGAAAAAATAGGGACTACACAGATGTTTATATTGTTAAAGGTTTCTCCTAATGTAAGGTTTCATATCTAAGCATCATGTGCATACCAATTTATAAATGCAGACTACTAATGTCACTGAACATATAGGAATCCTGAGACAAAGACAAAAATCCTTCTAAATGCTAGGGGAAGGGGCAGACATAAAAAAAAAACTGCATTATTTCTAGCTTTAAATAATAGCTAAATGAGATAGCCAATGCAAAATTAGGAAGCTATCAAGTTAAGCTAAGAAGGGAGGAAGGTATAGTAAAATAACTGACACACTCTACTCCGGCCAAAGTGTACGTCCACACCCACATCAGGCGTCTCACCTCTCACCCAGCCAAAAGAAAGAGGCGAAACCTTGTTGCACGTTCTGAAGGGGCAGAAAGCCTAGTCTGAGGCCCTGGAGATACACGTGGCCAGATGCCAAGCACTGCGGTGGAGGTGAAACGGGGCCTGCTACCTGCGCTGCCCCTGCTCCTCTCCCTCCTTCTCCCGGCTGTGACTCCAGCTCTGGGAGAGGCCTGGCCTCGCTGCCCTGCCCGGCCGGGCCTTCGATACACCCCACTACATGCCCCTTCACGCCTAGAACTCCCACGCCTGGGTGATCTCCCTGGGACCCCTGGGACTGACAGGGTGCTCCCGTCCTGCACTAACCAGCTGACATGGCACCTCCTCAGCTTTGCCTTCACTGTTGTTTTCTTTTTAACTTTCTCTTAGTATTCCCTGTAATATGCAGTTGGTTTATTTATATGCTCGTTACTGCCTGTCTTCCTAATACATATATAAACTCCACGACTTGATTTTGCTCATATTCTAGCTGCTCTGACACTTAGGTAGGGGATTATAAATGTTTGTTGATTATCTATGTGAACTGAAAAATCTAAGTCCTTATTGAGGGCTGGGCCACTGGGAAGGGTTCCTGGAGAATGCAGCCTTTGGGCTGGGCCTCAAGATTTAGATCTCAAACTTCACTTGCTGTTACTTAGGAAATCAGAAGGCACTAAAACTCCTTAAATCATTTAACATGAATTTGGATTCTTTCCTTATTCTAAAATAATCCATTTTTATATGAAACAGAAGAACCAAAGGGTCCCCTATGAGTTTTGCATACTGGGATTCTGACGGTTATGTTGGATTTGATGAACAGCACATCGTTAAAGAAAAGAAATGAAACCGAAAAGGAACCTCACGTTGGTGTAAAACTATGACTTCAAGTAAATAATGTTTAAAGTCCCGTTTCAGGGTGCCGTCTCTCTTTTACAGTGACGCTTGTGTATCTGCTTATGCAGCCGGAGTCAGGTGCTGGGGGCATCACATCGGCCTCTTAGACAAAGACACGACTTCACGCAGGGCCGTTGGGGAGGGTGGGGACCGCTTCTCTGATGGGGCTTTGTTACCTCACCACCAACGCTCAGGAAGGCTGCTGTCTCAGAAAATGAATTTTTGTAAACGAGAAGATACTTTATGTAGTTTGGCTTCTGAGTATCTCAAAAAGGTTAAGGCTATTCACTGGAAAAACAAGTGTCTTTTGGCTGTGGAGAAATGTAGGTGAAACGCCCTTCCTTTCCCTGCGAAGAAGACTCTGTTGTCAGGGAGGAAGAGGGCCAGGCCCGAGGAGGAGGCACAACCAGGCAGCCAGTGGCCTAAGCGCAGGCTCACTTTGCGCCTGCAGGGCCTCTCTTGGTTAGTCTCAGAAGTGGCACAATTTGTGTGTCTGTGGGGTGTTTAGGGTTTCTAGAGAAATAATAATGGGGGAGTGGGAATCATTATGGAGATCGTAAAGTAATTTTTAAATTTATCTTTAAAACCATTTTGCTATGTCTTCTGAGAAAAGGTAGATCTAAAATGAAAGCAGAATTGGTCTTTTTAACAACAAACAAAATTGCTGCCCCCCAACGTGGAGTGCTAGTGTAGTGTGTTCCTCGTGAGGGACGGCGTGGCACGAGATGGGTGAGCGCCTGGGCTTGTCCGTGGACAGAGCACAGCTCTGGCGTGCTGACCGCAGACACGCGGAAGGACAGTCCCAGGGACTGGATGACCCGGGATGGGTGGTGGTTTGAGGGAACCCTGAAAGAAGCTGAAGTACACAAAGTAACAACGTACATCTGAGGGATTATCTGCCATCCTGGGAAAAACAGAGCTGCAGGCTCGTGAACAGGGTTTGGCCGCCCCTTCTTCAGTGCTGCGGCGCAAGGACAGGATAGAGGTATTTCAAGGAACCAATGAAGAAGCTACTATATGATCCCCAAAGCCAAGAAATCTAGTCTCCTTTCTTGAAACAAGATAAAATGCTGGGACATGGTTAATACTGACTTCTCGAAGCGTCAGGAACGAAGGAACATGCGCCTCTTCCCCACTGAGTTGGCAGTGAGAGGCTGTGTCATCTGCGGGCCTCGGGGCAAGGAGAAGTGGATGAGAGAGCTAAGGGGTCCCCTGGAGGAGCCAAAGGGGAGCTGGTGAAATGCAGCTCAGGACTTATGAGCAGCAGAGATAACTGCTCACACTGCACAGACGGGAGCTCACACAAAGCACAGATTTGCCTAGATTAGGCTTTTTTCCTTTCCCAAAGAGGATAAGTTATCTGCTGAACCAGAAATGCAAAGTGTCCCATTTAAATTTGCCAAAAAAAAAAAAAAAGAGAAGCATTCAGAAGATAACACGACATGATGAATTATTAAACAATGATAGTAATGGAAAAATTATTCTGAAAAGCTGATGAGCTATTACACATAACATTAAAATTACTAATATTTAAAATAACATTAAAATTACTAATACAAGAATACGTGCTTACTACTGGTCAGGTACTATCCTATCCATCTTACACATACTATCTCATTTAATCCTCACAACAACCTGTGTGGTATTATTAGCTCCCTTTTATATACAGATGAAGAAAACGAGGCACCCAGTGGTAGGTAACTTGTCAGGCAGTTGGGTAAGCGAGGGAATGAGAATTTACACTGCAGGCATTGGTCCCACAGTCCACCTCCTTGCAAAGACTGTGAACGCTCTTCTCAGTCACACTGCAATGTTGGGGCACTTATACACAATTGTGTAGTCTCTTGGTTCTCAAAGCACTACAGGAGCCTCAGTTTCTCTGTCTGGAGGTAGGGAGGGCTACTGTATTTCTAGGAGAAGAGAGACCCAGAGAGGTCATACAGTCATTCAAGGTCACAGTGTCCAGAGAAGTCAGGTGCTCTGACTCCTTATCTTGGGTCAATTTTTTTAAACCACACCTGTGCTACCGAGATCGAGTGCATATAAACATCAGATAATTTCGAGGGCTGCAAAGTACCTTCTATTAGGCATCTCTCGTTTCTGTAGTATAGCTTTGAGGATGTCTCTCTTTGCTTGATTGTTTTCTTTATCCACGTAGATCACTGCACAAAAAAAAAAAAAAAATCCACAAAAGGAAGTCACTTAGGAAGCTGAGACACCGGGACCTTCTGTATTTGTATAAAGACCTGTTTTTAGAGACACAAGCCGTGCCACCTCGCTTGCATGCCTGGGAAAAGCAAGCAGCTCCAGAAGCCAGAGTCAAATCCGAACAGTCATGTGATGTCACGTCTGTCCCTGGCAGCTTTATGTGCGCACTGTCAGAAGAGATACAGGCAACATCTAAGACTGCCACATCGCTGTCACTGCCGATTAATGGCCCTGGCAGTCACGACAGTTAAAGCCAGCAGTCTTTATTGCTTTGTATTTGAGGGATTTACTGCATTTTCTTTCACCAAGAAGCGGTGATAATGATAATGTATGGCAGAGAGCTTGTCCTTTCTGACAGCCTCAGTAATTTAATCCTTCTCTCCTGCCACAACATGCAATAAAAGAGGCATCTAGTGGATTGGACGGAGGAAATCCACACACTGACATTTCCTAGTGTTTGGGTGGGGAGTTTGGGAGAGAAACATGGAGAAAGGCACAGAATCTCTTTAGGGGGTGAGGTCTGTCTTTGGTTTTGAAAGGCACATGTTGGCATGCAGGGATGTGACCAGGCTTGACTGAGCTGAAAAGGGAGCTTAGGTAACTGATCTAAAGCCTGACCAGGAAGAAGAGACGGGGAACGCCTGAAACGCTAGGTAAGTGTCTGCACGTCGAGAAAACGACATCTCCCAGTGCGATGATGCCAATTTTTGTCCTGATGATTTTTTTCTCAGCCCGGAAGCTTTTCAGCCTTAGTTTCTACAGACATTTCTTTTCCAGATGCCATTTGGGTGGTAAAGGCTCCCCTGTGACCAGGTCTCAGTGTGAGAGATTATCCCTGAGCAAAAGTACACAAAGGGGAAACGACACCATGAGCATTCTAAAGCCAGGCCCTATTGGGGGCAAACATATTTCATACTGAGTAAGAATGTCTCCCTGGACAATTTTAGTTCAATCAGCTAATGTTCTCATTAGCTGACAACTCATTTAATCATTTGGGTCCACTGAGCAAGTGTTAACTGAGGGCCAGGCGTGCCGGGCGGCGAGTCAGACGCGGGGCGGGAGATACAAGGTGTCGCTGTGGAGGCGGCTTAGTGGTCTCAGGGAAGAACCAAGCTCAAATAGCCCTGTGCGTGGCCACAGTGGTAAACGCGACAGATTACAGTGGTGACTGAGATTTACAGGAAACAATAAGAGTTTAGAGCTTTGTGTAATACAGTATTTCACTTATCAAGATGCTTAATGACTTCAGAGTTCTACAGCTTTCCAGACAGAGTGGCCCTGGTTTGCTTGGGATAATTTCCCCCCAAGTTCTACTGAGATATAATTGACACATAATATATTAGTTTTAGGTCTATAACACAACAGTTTGATATATGTATACACCACAAAACTGTTTACCAAAATAAATGTAGCTAACATTAATCACCTCAGAAACTTTTTACCTTGTGATGAGGACTTTTAAGATCTCTCTTAGCAACTTTCAAATACACAATACGGTATTGTTAAGGATCGGGACCTACATGGTAATCACAGTGATTAAAACCAAAAAAAACAAGACTGAATTCAAAGTTCAGCATCCAAAGAGTCTTTCAATGACACTGGACCAGTCCTGATGGATCTCACCAGCTTAAATTTTTAAAAAATGTGGTGAAATATACTGAACATCCGTGCCTCTGAGCCACTGCTGAGCACACAGCTCTGTGGCAATAAGCCTGGGCTTCCCGTCCATTTAGGGCCGGTTCATCAGACCAGACAGAAACTCTTGACCGGGCGGCACCCTCTCCGCTCCTCCCCGCCTTGGACTCTGAGCTCACCTTCTGTCTCTGTGAATTGAGATTTTAGGTAGCTCATCTAAGCGGAACCACAGAATGTTTGCCCTTTTGTGTCTGGCTTATTTCACTTGTCATAATGTTTTCAAGATTCCCCTATGGCGGGTATCACAATTTCACTCCTTACTTTAAGACTGGATAAGACTCCCTGGAGTGTCAGAGGGAATTCCAAAACTGTATCAAGACAAGTCACCTCATACTCCTTTCGCTCTATATCCCCCACATTCTGTTCATCCATTCGTCTCTTGATGGATATGTGGGTTGTTTCCACCCTTTGTCTATTATAAACAAAGCCGCTACGGACAATGTATAAACATCCCTCAGACCTTGCTTCCCATCCTTTTGGGTATATATCCAGACAGCAGGTTTCTGTGTCACATGGTGATTCTTTGTTTAACTTAAAAAGACAAACACCTTTACCATTTAAACTGGTATAAAAAAAAAAAAAGGCATAGCTGGGACAACTGCTCGCCTGGCTGGCTAGCACAAAGTGTCTCCGAAACAGTGACTGCTACTATTTGTTTGAGTGACAGTTATACACTAGGCACCACACTTAATATTTTTCTTACTGCAATCATATGTGTTAAGAATCATTTTGACCCACATTTTATCGATGTTAAACAGATCCAGAGAAGGTGCGGTCTGACAGTGTCTGCCTCTAGAGACTACCTTTGAACCTCCACGCTGTAAGTTCTGCTTCCACAGGAAGGCAAAACTTTTCCACTGTTGAAGCTGCAGCTCTGTTGTTAGCATAGACTGGGGTGTGAGAGAGAAGGCCAAAACTGCACCAAGACAGGCCACCCCGTTCTCCTTTCACTCTCTCCTAAGGGGATACTGCTTAGGAGACATATCTGGTCCGCATGCCTTAGTCAACTCTCTGGGTGGAACACTTTTTTAAAACTGCTTTTTGAAAAAATGCAAGCTACTTAAGAATGAGTTTAGTTCTTTGAAGGGGCACCGAATTATGACTACAGCGCTCCTGCTTACACAGCGGCCAGGTCGGGCAACGTAACCTAGTCACTGGTCTGCAGGCCTGAGTGAGTACCAGGGTCCCCAGCGGGCCTGTGACAGTGTCCGCGGGCTCCCGAGTTCCACTGGCCCAGTTTCTATAACACTGTTGTGTTATAGACCTCTGAGGTAGGGCCTGAGAACTTGCATTTCCAAATGTTCTCAGCTGCTGCTATGGCACTGACCACTTGCCCAGCTGCCACACACAGAGGCCCATGTTTAGCCCCACATTCCTCTGCTCAATTTTTCAATGGGACTGGGAACTAGCGAGCACTTGTGCTGAAACATGGGAAACAGGGACATTCTGGCCACGCCTAATTAGGTCAGGTTCCTAAAGACAGACATTCATTTGGAATTCTGAAATTAGATGGTTAAAAAAAAAACCCCTACAGTTTCAAAACTTCAAATATACCCTTTAAAAAGCAATTCTGATGACTGACAAGTATGAGAACTGTCTAAGAAGTCCAGCTATGTACCCTACGTTCTCAGAAATCACATTTGTTTAGGGCTTGCTGGATTTTGACAAACCGACTACATATGTCTCAAAACAGAAACAAACTAGTAATTCAAATATTTAAGTTCATCCTGAGTTGTCCACCACTAGAAAAATACCCCTCACTCACAGGCTGAAGAAACTCTCCTAAAGAAATGCAGATGATTTAATTATAAAGGGGTGATAAACCTTGAATTCCAGATAACTTTTGTGTTGAATTATCATCACCCTCCAATCCTTAGGTTTACCAAATCTCTCCTCTCATTAGTAACTAAATGGAAAGTACTGTATCCTTTTCACCTTTTGAATTAACTTTGTTCTAAAAGATAAACTGTTCATTCCTCAGAGACTAAGGGCCCAGATCTGTGTAAGTCTCATACAAACTTGGGATGTTTCATTAATCTTTTTTCTTTCTGCTGTCAATTCCCTAGAAGACACTATTTAGCCCCAGAAACATTATTTAGATTTGCCATTAATCTTATTTCCCCCCCACACTATTTCTTGCTTTCTCAGCATTCTTTAAGCAAAATTTTCAAGTACAGGAAAATACAAATATCTTGTTCTTGTTACCAATGTTTAGCAAGTGATTTAAATGTGGTTGGTTTTACCACCTAGAGTTATTTTTTGTATAGGTGAAATTGGTAATAATAAAGACTGAATTAGTTTATGAATAATCCTGGGGATCACAGTCTAAATCTTTCATTTTTTATACCTAATTTAGGCCTCAGCATACAAATCCCTTCTGAATATATTCAAGTCATAATACAGGGTAAAAAAACTGCGAGGTTCAGTTAGCCTCTCAGCTGGTATGTTGTTGAATATAGTTTAGCATGTGCTAAGAGTCCTCTAAATTTTCTGTATGAATTAAAAAGTCAGTTTGGAAATAAAATTAATCTCATTAACATTTAATAAGATTTGGAAGATGTAAGACTATATTATATTGACCTTTATATCAAGTAACAAGTGAATAGCAAATTATCACAATCATTAGATGAGACAGTTACTTAATAGCTAAAAATGCAAATATAATAATTTTAGAATAAATACTTTTATCATGTTATACTTAACTGAAAAATAAAGTATAACCTTTTAAAAGGTTAATAGTATTCCTCAAATATGCTGACAACCTAGGATTTTTTTCTGCATAGTAGATACAAAGAACACTATTTTGCTTCTAAATACAAAGCACATTCTCCCCTCTTTCCAAATAAATATCCTTAAAATTATTTTCAATTAACCTTGAAAATTCTATATAGTCAAATCTCAATAGTTAGGGGTAGAAGTTGAAGGAAGGTGATATACAGATAATAGTGTATTTGTTGGTAACAAATGGTTAATTCAGTAGAAACACAAACAATTCTTAAAACATCAATTACGTTGGTACTTTGCAGTACAAGGGGAAGAAAACCCATAGCAAAAACCAATGTCAACCAATCAACCAACAGATCCAAAAAGATGTAGGTCACCAGGTGAGAGCATACGAAGCTCAGGACGTGTGAGTATGGACCACAGGTTGCATCCAAGGAAGAATCTGCAGGACTCCGAAGCAATTGGAAACAGCTGTTCTCCTACATGGCCAAATTTCTCAATGTTTAATCAACTTCCAAAAAACAATTTTGCAGCCAATCCAACTAAACAGTCTACTGCTGACCTTTACAAAGAAGAGTTTGTTTCTTTTCTTGGGGAATCTTCGTTAAAATAAGTTGATTAAACAGTTCTTTCATTACTACTAATATTTTGATATGGTTTACTTTGCTGGTACTTTGCAGTTAAAAGATCTCTAGGAAGCTTGAGAAAATATTTTTGAAAATGTTTTTGTTACATCAAGTCAGTGAAAGGAAGGAGAAATCAGATTCTTGTCTTGCCCACACTACTTTTCTCACATGTGATTTCTCATCCTATCTATTATTGCAAAATTACAGAATTTGGAGAGGAAGGAAGCCTAGAGAACAACTTATTCAATGAATAAGAAAACGAGGCAACATGAAATTGGAACATCTTCGCCAATTTCACATAACCAGTAAGAGCTGTGGATACAGGGATGATTAGACCAAATACCCAGATATGCATGATTACTGTCTTGAGTATTAAACACGTTTCTAATGATGTCTGATGCAAAAACAAAAAAAAAAGTAACCACCAGCATCTGTGATTCTGCTAATACAATAGCATGAATATACATGTTAATAAAAATGTAATTTATAAAGCTGATGAGAAAAAAAATTAGTTGTCCAATTAGCATGAGAGAGCCTGTTTTGCTCATGATAACACTACACTCCATTTTTATGGTTTGATTTAATATGGGAGTTTAGGAGAACATAATAAGCAGTTTTAAGTTAGGCTCATGGCAGTTAATATGCTACTTTTACTCCTGTCCAACTAGACTTTAAAACCATCTTAATGTTGGTTCATCTGAGAAGGTACAGGGTGTCTTTTGGGCTCCACCCGGTACAGTAGAGTTAGAAGACACCAGATGGCTAAATAAAGGCCGAAAAGAGAAAGCCTGCCTGTTGCCATGAAGGAATGTGGGTGTAAAACGATGACATGGTCTTTTAAGAATGTTTGTCACTCTGTACAGCAAAAGACATTAACCAAAACTAACAGACACCCTACCAACTGAGAAAAGATCTTTGCACACAATACATCTGATAAAGGACTGATAACAAAAATTTACAAGGAACTCACACAACTCAACAAAACAAAGCCAATAACCCAGTGAAAAAAATGGGCAGAAGAGCTCAAAAGGCACTTCTCCAAAGAAGAAAAGCAAATGGCCAACAGATACATGAAAAAATGCTCAACATCACTTATAATCAAGGAAATGCAAATCAAAACCACTATGAGATACCACCTCACACCTGTGAGGATGGCACACATTAAAAATACAGGCCACAACAAATGCTGGAAACGATGTGGAGAAAAAGGAACTCTTCTACACTGCTGGTGGGAATGTGAACTGGTCCAACCACTATGGAAAGCTGTATGGCGATTCCTCAAACTGCTCAACATGGAGCTCCCATACGACCCAGCAATCCCACTTTTGGGAATTTACCCAAAGGACACAAAAACACTAATCCGAAAGGATACATGCACCCGTATGTTCATTGC
>PVIJ01018353.1:0-26551 GCA_004024925.1 Scalopus aquaticus | reverse complement strand
AAGGTATGGAAGCAACCCAGATGTCCAAAAATAGATGATTGGATCAAGAAGATGTGGTACATATACACAATGGAATACTATTCAGCATGGAAAGAAGATAAACACATGCAATTTGCAGCGATATGGATGGAATTAGAGGGGATCATACTCAGTGAAATAAGCCAGAAAGAAAGAGAAAAATATCGAATGGTTTCACTTAGAACAGGACTATAGGGAGGCCAGGTGGGAGAGAGACAATCAGTGGTGGAGGGAGGCGGAGGGAGGGAAGGAAAAGGGCACAAATTGGAATAGAAAAGAACACAAGGGACCATGGAGATGGATCACGGTTGAATTGGTGGTGGGCTACCCAAGGGGAATACAAAATGTAAAAGACATAAATAACAATAAAAATATATATTTAAAAAAAATTCTTGATTTGATTAGATGTCACCTGGTGGATGGTGAAAGATAAAGAATCCTGTCAGATATCAAAGATGAGAAGGTATTAAGTGTAGTGTGTATTTGCTAAACTGACTTAAAGTTTTTATTTAAACTGAATTTTATAAGGAAGTATACAGTTGGGCCTAGGAGAAGGTATAGGAGTCTGACTAAAGTTTGATCAAGCAAAAACTTTTTATCACCAGCAAAATTTGAATTTTAATAGTCAATGGTGTCTGAGATTAGCTATTTCTAAAACTCTGACAATGCAAAACAGCAAAGGATGGTGCATCAATGAAGCAAACTTACTTTAGGTCCAAGTGAGCAAATAAAGCACTTCAAAAAAATATTACATAATAGACATATTTATTTACCTAAATAAAAATGAAAAATCTTTTTGTATCATGATATAGAAAATCTAAATCAATTTTCCTAGGACCAACAAAAAATCAAATTACTTACCACAGGAAAATCAAGCGGGTGTTTTTTTTTCTGTGGGAAGATGGAGTTAGAGCATTTATTTGGTCTGTGAACTGTTTCTCTCCTATTACTGATTATGTTTCTCAGGAAAGAAAACAGATGGTCTGGCTTAATTCCTCTGTAAATATGCTGATAGCTTGCTTCCTGATAAACAGATAAATGACATTTGGTAGGAGGAAGATCCCTATCTGTGTGATACTTTCAGCACAATTTCTATGACTTAGTAATGCTTTTGGTAAAAAATCAAACAAGTAAACTAGATTATATTGACCCTGCTGTATTTTTCCCACAAAAGTGTAATGTAAACTATTTATATAAACAGAATAAAATATATAAAATTAGAAATTCATTTATCTTTCTATATTGCTGAAAGTTCTTTATTTGCTGAATTTTATTAAATGGTTTTATTGTTGTAATGCAGATGATTAATTTTTCCATTCCATTAATGCAAATTATGTCTATTAGTCAATATCAAACTTGCAACTATTATATAAATATATTTTATGCATTCTCTTTTTGACCTTCATTTGGATTTTGCTTATTAATATAATCTTTGTTATGTTCAGAATTTTGTGTTTTAAATTGATGGTATTTTATTTTTTTCCTGTTATGTCTTGTGTGCTGCTTCAGAAGGTTTGCTGACTTCATGTGTAGGACAGACATTTGTTTTAGCTATCTCAAATATTTCATTTAAGATTGATATTTATTAGTTAAATAATTTCAAATAATATATTGCTAAATAAGCTTTCCTTTACATCAAAGTTTTTGTTTGTATTTTAAATTTCTATAGTAAATAACTACAAGGCACAGAGAGTTTTTATAGTTTTTTTGTATTTGTCAAGCCATGTCTTTTAAATTATTATTATTATTTAGGTAACACAGATTTACACCAGTGCGTCGGATTTAGAGGTATATGCTCACACATCAGATGTTTGTGATCCTGCCACACGGATCACTAAGGCCCCCACACTCCTCCAGCATAGTTAGTCATCTAACTTTATACATTTATCTTCTTAGAGTTGTCTATAATGTATTTTTTATTTTCAATATTTTGTAACTTTGGAGCAGTAGTATCTTCTTTTGTCCCAGTATAGGCAATTTGTACACTTCATTTTGATTTTTGTTATGTCTTCTAGAAGTGTAATAATCTAGTTTTCAAATTTAAGTTTAGCTTCCTGAGCTTTTCTTTATACATTTTTACTCATTTTACAGATTTATTTTTTTCTATTAAATTTCCCGTATTTTACATTATGCACTCACGCATAATGCAATGTCCTTTTTAGATAACTAAGAAAAAAATTGCTAATTGATTTTTATTAGCCTTCCTTTTTAATATATACATTTATGCTATGGGTGAGTTAAAAACATACTGCACATTTACTTAATGGATTTTCTATTTATTCAAGAATGATTTATTTTTAACTTAATCTCATAGTTGTTAAAGAATATATATTTTTTCTGACTTTAGTCTATATCTTGATTTGCCAAAACTTGTTTTTATTGATTAACACGTGATTCATTTTGGTAAATATTTCAAGTACATTTGAAAAAATATTTGAAATGCAGTTACTTTTCCATCTCTATAACAACTGCTGCTAGGAAAATTGAACAGAGTGAAAGTAGACCACAAAATACATAGAAAAATCATAGGCAACATACTCCAAGTTATTACCCTCTGATACATGTTTGGGGACTAAACTACAACAGTAAGGGAAGCAAGAGCAACAATAAACAAATAGGCTGCATAAAACTAAAAAAAAACTTCTGCAAAGGGAAAGAAGGTATCATTAGAATTTAAAAAGCACCCTACTGAATATGAATATGAGAAGGTATTTGCACATCATATAGCTGACAAAGGGCTACTAAGATATACAAAGTATGTGTGTGTGTGTATATATATATACACACACACACACACACACACACACATACACACATACACACACACACACACACATATATATATATATATGTATATATATAAAATAAAAAACTCATATAACTCAACAACTAAAGAAGAAATAACACAATGAAAATTGGGCAGAATTCTGAACAGACATAGAGATGTCTAACAAGCACATGAATAAATGCTCATCATCACATCATCAAGAAAATGTAAATCATAACCATGAGATATCACTTCACACCTGTGAGCATGGCCACCATCAAGAAAACCAAAAACAACAAGTGTTGACAAGGGTCTGGAAAAAAATGGAACCCTCGTACACTGTTTATGAGAATTTAAACCTTTTCTTTCATCTATGCAAAACAGTAGTAAGGATTCTCAAAATATTTAAAATATCATATGTAAAAATTAACTCAAAATAAATTACAAACTTGTATGTAATACTTGAAACCATAATACACATAGAAAAAGTATAGACAACATATTCCAAGTTATTACCCTCAGATACGTGTTCTACCATATGGTCCAGTATTTCTATTCCCAGGTATCTTTCTGAAGAATGCAAAAAACACACATTTGTGGGGATATGTGCATTCTTATGTTTATTGTGACACTATTTACAACAGTCAATTTGTGGAAACAACCTAAATGCCCAATGACAGCTTAGTGATAAAGAAACTATGGTACCTACACACAATGGAATACAACTCAGCTATAAAAAAGATAAAATCTGCTATTTGTAACAACATAAATGGCACTGAAATGGATTATGCTAAGGAAAATAAATCAAAAGGATAAAGACATACAACAGGTGATTTCACTTATATTTGGAATATTAAGCAGAAAATGAGAAGAGCAAACCCAAGCAAACCTTGAATCCTAACTACATTTCTAAGGTTTTCAGGAGAGGAGCAAGGTGGGACCAAAGGGTGGAGGGGTCCAATGGGTTATGGTGGAGGCTTATTGATAGTAGGGT
Organism: Scalopus aquaticus; assembly: GCA_004024925.1. NCBI lineage: Eukaryota > Metazoa > Chordata > Mammalia > Eulipotyphla > Talpidae > Scalopus > Scalopus aquaticus. Next base: position 22,772 of record PVIJ01018353.1, on the reverse strand, counting down.
AGCAGGCCTGGTGTGGTATCATATATTTAAAGAGATGTGACCCTGTACTTTAAAAACATTTATTGTATTATAAAACACTGTTACCTCAATTAAAAAAATAATATCTTTTTCTGTGAAGGTATTGGTTGATGTGCTCTATGTATATCATTTTGTCAAGTTTGTTTTCATGTTCGATTACTCTATATTAATTCTTTCTCTTGTCTATATGTTGTAGAAGTATCTGAGAGAAGTGTTTTAAAAATAAAAATAGAAGTTCCATATGAATCAAATGTCTCACTCTAAGAATTTACCTGAAACAAACAGTAATTCAAAAAGATATATGAACCTTCATGTTTATTACAGCACTATTAACAACACCCGAGAACTAGAAATAACCTATCGATCAAGTGTCAGAATGAATAAAGAAGACATGGTATATATAAAGGATGAAATACTATTCAGCTATAAAAAATAATGAAGTTCTTCCTTTTATAACAACAAGGAGGCACCTGGAGGGACTATGCTTAGTGAAATAAGCAAGACAGGGAAAGACAAACATCAGTTTACTAAAAAAGCAAAATTAAACTTTTGGATTTTAGGGCCAATTATTGGTTACCAGAAAAAAGGGGGAGGAGAGGAGTTAATGAAGAAAAATGGAACAGGTGTATGATGAAGGACAGATTTGAAATTTTAGCAGCAAACTTAGTGTACTATTATACACATGTTCAATCTCAGTGATTCACAGATACAATTATATAATGTTACTTCAATAAAAATAAGTAGTTTGTAATATGATTGTGAATGTATCTATTTTCCTTTTATTTATTTCAGTTTTTTCTTGTTCTATTTTCAACCATGCAATGACATGTATGTGAACTTAATATTCTACATCAAAGTTTAACTTATGTTTTATTACTATGAATTTCCCCCCTTAATTCAGCCATGATTTTTGCCTGAACTGTGTTGGCATAACTAAACTGTGTTATTATTGTTACAATTTATGTGACATATTTTTCTGTCTAACTTTTAATATTTCCAGCTTCTAATATTGACAGTAGATTTAGAGAAAATAATGCTTCTGGATGAAATTTGAGTTTTATCCTTTATAATTATTCCTTAATCCTCAACTTCATCCATGCAACCCTTATCCCATGATGAATAATGTAGAAATATATCATTTCTTTAACAATCTATTTTTAGAAGACAACAAAATTTTATTGACATTTTATAGATGAAGAAATACCTTCATCCATAAAACAGACTGTAGCTCAATTAAATTCTATGTTTCATAATACAGTCAAATGATTTAGTAACCTTTCACATAAATACAAGCTTAAGTTACACATCTTGCCATTTGAAGAATTTAAAATAGATAATTTTTTTAAATTTTGAAGTCATAGTTGAGAAGAATTGCCAAAGATGCATTCGGGAAAAAAATTGATCACTGAAGTAAAAAATTTGACAGATTGATAGGAAAATAAGGTAATCCAGCATTTCAGAGACTTTGAAAGATTTTAAAGTGGAAATTTTATAATTGAGACAACTGAAATAAGAATGAAAATGACAAGCATAACCTTCTACTAGTAACTTCTTTGATGCTAAGTATAAAATATTTTGCAGAAGCATATACTAATTGACCTGACTTCATACAATAAAATAATGCAACATTTTATTTGAAAAGTTGAATTGAATCAGAAAGAGATGTTTACTTTGTAAAAAGTAATATGAAAAATGTGGCTTTCAGCCCTTTTTACTACTGATAATAAAGCACTTTTATTGTCTTGTCATATCTTTAAGTGATGTTACTTTTAGCAGTTTCAAGTGCAATTAACCCTAAATATTAGGAATTAATCAAAGAAAATTTATCCAATATTTGTATTTCATATTTCAAGAAGAAAACATTAATAGCACCCCCTTTTTCATTTTTGATATGAGTAGTTGTTTTTCTTTTATTTTTCTTGAGGAAACTTGCCAGAAACATCATTTTTTTTAGAATTTCTACAGCATATTTTTATGATTTTAGTTTTATTTATTTGCCTTCATTAGTCTATTTGCCATCCTTTGTCATTTCATTCCTTCTACTTTTTCTTGGTTAAATTTGCTTTTTTTCAATATACTGTAGATGCAGTGGTCCTCTCACTAATAATGTCTCCCATACCCCCATCCCGTGTACACCCACCCTTCCTATTCATTATTGTGGACAATATGCTATTAAATCCATCCACTGATATCATAATTTTGGTTATCATATATTTAAGTTATGGACATTCCTACTTTTTGCCATGCTATACTTTATATATATCTTGAATATTAAATATAGTTATTTTATGTCTGAGTCTGATAACTCTAATTTTTTAAAATAAATTTATTTTTATTGCCTGTAATTTGCTATCTGGCTTGTTATTTTTTTATTTAGGATCAAATATTATCTATAAGTACTATAGAAATAATTTCTGGTATGTCCTATTAATTATTAAGGAACTTATATTCGCTTCTGCCAAGTATCTGGGGAACGGTAAGTCTACAATAACTTAATCAAACAGGGACAAAGGGACATCAGTTGTCCTATACCATTAGCCTTCCAACCTTTATATAATTGACCTGCATTTATTCACGTCCTAGTTAGGTATGCACAATTTAAATAGTTTTTCTACTTGATGATTGGCCCAGATATGTGGTCTACTATTACCTAAAGCCTGTATATTGACCTTTACTCTCCAAAGAGATCTTTAATGACCTGAGAGCCTGGTTATTGTCTAATATTTTTGTATAAAGGTGATCACAAAATTAGTATTGGATTTAAATAACTATGTGAAATTAATCATTACCTTTTTAAAATATTTCATTCACATAACTATCAGAGTGATAATCTCTCTCTTGATTATCTACTACTTCAGTGCCTTTCCTCGGTCTCTTTTAATAGTTTCATTTTATTTTCTTAACATATCAATTCTTAAAGGTTCTGCCTCTTGACTTCTCTTTGTAAGTGCTTACTTAATAAGTTCAATCAGTCACATGCCTTTATCTCTACACTGTCTTTAGATCTATCTGCCTAATTCAAATTTATACTTCCCATTAGAACTCTCTTCTGCATTCTTAGTAGATTAATCTGTCCAGTTAGCACTAACCATTTCCAAAGTTATCCAATTTCCTACTTGCCAGAAACTCAACATGATCTGAACAGAACAACTGTTCTTCTATACCCTTAAATCATTTTTTACACAACTTTCCCCTTTTCAGAGACTAAAAACTTCTTCTCTATGAGAAACCTTAGTGATATATTCAACTTCAGTCTTTGTGTTACAGCTTACACTTGCTGTTTCAGCACATACTCTTGGCTCTGCTTTCAAAAACCAAAACATCTTAGTATGTACACTTCTATTTTCCTGGCGCAAGCCACCATTATTTCTAACCTGAACTGATAAACTAGAAGGTTTTCAGTGCTTCAACCTATTCTCAGTACAATAGTCAGAGCAATCATGTTAAAACACAAATTAGATCATATCACTCAAAATACTTCAAGAGTGTGAGTCAAATTTCCTTCAAACATTAACCTTCTTGATCAGTTCATATGCTATTTCTCTTTGTTAGTTTTATTTTTTCTCAAAAGTTCCAGCTTCTTTTTGTTGGTCAAACATCTAAATTGCTTCTAATAGAAAAGGAATAACTAATGATTGGAATTAATGAATATTAGATAAAATGATGTATGCCTAAATATCTGACACAATGTCCAGAATAAAATCAATTGCTTTATTGTTGCTCCAGTTTATGTTTGGTCTTTATTAAATTTAAAAGCAGCATATTTAGGCCATCAAAGCACATACTATATTAAAAATATGTGTATATTTTCTCTGCACAATATTGATTAACTTTCCAAAACTGTATGATTTTTTATGATACTATCTTGTGATCTATGTTAGTTTCAAGGAAATAAAATACTCCTGTGATTTATAGTAGAAATGCTTAAAATTATTAGGTTTTTCAAATATATCTATATTTCTTTCAATATCCCCATTAAAAAAGTAGTAGGAATATTGTTGTTATAGAAATTGTGATTTCAATTTAATATTTTTATCCATCTGCAAATATTAAGAGGCAGTTATTCATCGATTTGTCCTAATACAAGGTTCATTATGTGACCCTGTTTGACCTTTAAAGAGGTTTTCTCCAAAGATGAACACTAGGTGCCCTTTTTGATTGACTGAGCAATATAAAAATTATTACCTTTGTGGACTTTCAGTCATTAAAAATGGACTTCCAGATTTTACTGCTTTTACAAGAATTTAAAAATATTACATGGGCATGAGTTTTATATAAAAAGACATTGAGAAGTTTTTTTGTTACATTTCACCAAGTATTTGATTATTGTATCATTGGTATTATTAAAACAGAAGTACTTCATGGCTAGAGAAATTATACCTCCATTGGACTATATTATTCTAATCTTTATAATTGTTTAGAAAATGTTTTATTACCCACAGCATCTGAAATCATATTACTAAAACGATTTTATCTTTTGAATAATATATCCAAGAACACAAAGGGAGAAAAAGTAGGATTTTTTTAATTACATAAATTTCTGTAAAAATACAAATGCTGTCATTTTATATTGTGAATTAGCCATATGACAATAGCAACTTTAGATAAAAATAGTCATAACATAATAATTTCATAGAAATTATTTAGAACAATTTCTAAGGTAAAATTCAGAAGCAAAATAAATATGAATCTTCCTTTTAAACAACTGATGTGTATTCAAGTCCCAGTAGAATAGACAGGATAAATCAAAGATATTCATTTACTCAACAAACTTTTCTAAGGATCTTTAGATGCTATAGTCTGAAGGGTACAGCCCATTGTTCTTGTCTTTAATTCATCTGATTTTAGTGGGAGAACCACCACTGTTGTTGTTATTGATTCTTCAAATAGTGCTACTACAAATTATTATTGTATAACCCTTAGTATGTGCCACACACAGTCCTAAATTTTTTGCATGTAAAATTCTCTGTGACAGGGACAGTTAAGTGCTGCGCTGTGGAGCTGTCGGCAGCCGCGACGCGAGTTCGACGTCTGACCAGGGAGATTCCCACATGGCACTGCAGACTTCTCCTGCCTCACCCGCAGCTCCCCTCAGCAGTGTATTTCCGATCTGACTGTTCTGCTCCCCTCTCTGTCTCTGGTGAACCCTCTCACCACCACATGCCTCTGGCCTGTACCCCAGCTTGTATGCATAAATAAATAAATAAATAAATTCTGTACGACATATTTCATATTATTTATTTGTAACAACAATTTTTCTAGTTAAGGTGACTGCCCTTTTAGGATAAAATAGATTAATGAGTGTTAAATGCTATGCATGAGTAATTTCTTAACTTTTGTTCCCACTGTGTAAGAATTTAAATTGGATCGTTAAAGTGGATATTTTTACATTAAAAAATGTCCTATAGCATATAGAAACTACTTGGCAAAGGGAAGAACTGAAAAGTTAGTATTTTAAATTTTTTCTCTACAAACAAATACACAAAAATAGATACTAGATACTTGACTCCAGGAGAAATGAATGCAAGAAAGAGACCAGAAATTATTTTTGTGGTTTTTCTTCTTTATTTATCCTCAGCAAAATTAAGCAGCCTCTCTCTCTCCCCCCACCTCAACTAATAATCATCTAATTATCTTGATTGTGTCTTGACACATGTAAATTTTATGAAGCTGTTATTATCTCAAGAGATGCAAATGAAAAAAATTAAATTTGGGAAAGTTCTGTGTCTATTCCAGAGTTTCCAGAGTTCAGAGTTACTGAGTTTTTAAGCAATTGAATAAGAACACATAGAATGTCTTGCTCAAAGTTTTGTGGTGAAATTACATCATGTTGCCCTCATATCATCAGATTCATCAATTTTACCTATACTAAATTAGGATAGAAAAATCAGAGGAGCTGACCATAGATCTGAGGCTTTCAGAGGGGGAGGAGAAAAGGTAAAAGCATGGAGGTATAGGAGGGTAGAATGGACTATGGTGGAGGACTGTGAGTGCTTCAGTTTGGGAGTGTGGTGGTGACTACAACTGAGGGAGGAAATCCTATACTGTCAAAACACTAGCAAGGATATAAAACTGGCATTTCAATTTAAACAATTCAAAAAAATTCAGAGTATCAATTTTATTTATACTGAATGATTAGGACAAGTAAGTAAATCCACTTGAGAACAATAGAGATATGCAATCATAATAAGAAATGAAAAAAAATTACTTACACAGTACCTTTCCCATAGTACCTACCTATGGGAAACAAAGAAAAGACAAGGCAGTATAGTATAAGATAGATAATGACTTTGGAACTAGACCCACCCTGCCTTTGAATTCTCTTGCAAATTACAAGCTGAATGATCTTAACCAAATTACTCATTCTCTCTGTGCATCAGTTTCCTCATCTTTAAAATATATACAATAATAATTACCTTAAGATATGGTTATAAATAGCAAATTAATTAATATATGTAAATATATAACAGCTCCTAGTATGTACTACTATCTGAGCTATAATTAATAATATTATATCTGTTCATTACATATTAATAATACAAAAATAACTTAGATTTTCTTTGTAAGATTAAGAAAGTCTCATACAAGCCTCAAAAAATGTCATTAAAAACTTGTAATTTTATATCATAAATGTTTAGGTTTGGGCTCATTAAGTTGCATTGTGTCCTAAATAAGAGAGGTGAGAAATACTCTATTTGGTCACAGTGACAAACTTGATTCTGCTTCTCAAGCTTGATTCTTTATCTTCATCTTTAACGAAAGTTTTACTCATCTCCCAGAAATTAATTTTTTAAGATTTATTTATTTATGCATACAATGCTGGGGTATAGGCCAGAGGTGTGGGGTGATGAGAGGATTCACCAGAGACAGAGTGGGGAGCAAAACAGGCAGATCAATTGAAATACACTGCTGAGGGGAGCAGCAGGTGAGACAAGAGAGGTCTGCTGCACCATGTGGGAATCTCCCTGGCCGGGTAATGAACTCATGCACAGTGGTTCTGGATAGCTTCATAGTCCTGTGCTGAACCTGTTGTGCCTCCAGGGAGGCCCCAAATTTTTTTTTTAACTTGCCACAACATTTTATTTCTTACATTTATTTTTGTTCTCATTAATTCTCTATCTTTTTCAGTTTAAATTGCATTGTATTGCTGTTTTCAAGTTTTGCTGATAATATAAAAATTGTATACACTACAAAAAGCATTAGTTAACAGCTGCAGAGTGTTTTCTCTTAAACAAATGTTGTGACAAATGCTACATGTGTATCAACATATTCAAATATTAATATCAACATATTCAAATCACCAAAACTTTTCAAGAACATTCTATCACTATTAGGGTAAATCATTAATTATTCTTTTGGGAATCTAAGACTAGCAAATGTCACATTTCTAGAAGATTCTTTAATATTTAGAAAATCAGGTTGCCAGCAAATATTTTTTTAAAATTTTTCCTTTTGAATCCATGTTGCTTTTATTTTCATTTTTTACACAATGTCTAAGACCTTCTGAGATTTATTAATAAGAACTCTTTGATAAGTACACTTTCAATCTATGAGAACAGAGAAGCAGGTTCTGCTGCCTCCTTACTTCAAAGGCAAAAGGAACGTGGGAGTGATTTCTTTGTAATTCTCTACAGAAGACAAAGAGAATCTGTCCTTGTCTCAGGTTAGCAAAAGTTAACATGGACAGTGACAAACTGATAGAGATGACTACACTAAGATAGGTCTACATTTTTAGCACTTATCGAGACAAGGCTTGTATCAGCATTTCCTATAAACCAGATCCATACATACAAAAGACAAAGAAGCCGTGTGTGTATAGATTGGATGTCCCCATCACTTCCTCCTTAGGATTGATTAATTTCCAGAGCAACTCACAGAACTCAGAGAAACATTTTACTTACTAGATTAATGGTATAAACATTTTACTTACTAGATTAATGGTTTAATATAAAAGGTTATAACTCAGGAGCAGCCAGATGGAAGAGATACATAGGACAAGCTATATAGGAATGAATGGGCAGTATCACTCTCCCTGAATTTCTGTGTAGTAACCAATCTGAAAACTCTCTGAACTCAGTCCATTTGAAGTGTTATGGAGGTTTCAATACATAGGCATGATTAAATCATTGACCACTGGTGATTGATTCATTCAACCTCTAGTCCCTCTCCCCTCCCCAGTGCTCAGGTTGGTGGAACTAAAAATTGCAACCATTTAAGCATGGTTCCTCTGGTAACCAGCGCCATCATTAAGATGCCCCTTAAATATCCTTAGATGCTTTCCAAAAGTCACCTTATTAACACAGATTTAAGTGTATTTGAAAGAGTTTGTTATGAATATCAAAACACATTTGTCACTACCACCATTTAGGAAATTCCAATAGTTTTATGAGTTCAGTGCCAGAAATGTAGATGAAGATAAAATATAGATTTCTTATTACAAATTACATTATCATATGCATGTATGCCATTTTTATGCAGGTGGAATACTACTCAGCTATGAAGGAGATCATATCTTCTCAGTCATTCACTACAACATGGATGGAACTGTAGGGGTTTATGCTAAGTGAAATTAGTTAGAAGGAAAAAAACAAATACTGTATGATTTCACTTATACGTGGAATACAGAGAAACAAAACAAGGAAACTGGAAAATTGAACCAAAACAAACCCTAAAATTTTGAGTGTAGAATCGTGGCCACTATAGGAGGAGGCTTGGATGGGAATAAAGGGGAAAGGAGCTTAGTAGTCTACGGTAAAAGTATAGGGAATTCTGATGGTAGGTATGGTGTATTGCTCTACATCTAAGGAGGTGTTAGCCTATTCCTTTAAATTATATGCAGTTTTGTAAACCAACATTACCTCAATAATTGAACAAACATAATCAAATACATTTAGATAATTGCCTCACAGTGGCCACACAAAAGTAATTTCTGGAAAGGCAAAGTATTACTCAAATATTACTCTGTGTGTGTGTGTGAGAGTGTGTGTGTGTGTAGTAAAAACAATCATGGACAGAACTCATCAATTTCAGGACTGTATAAAGAGAATGAAATGTGAGTGGGTCATTAGCTATATCTCTAATTTTTGTTACCTCTTTTCAAAAAATCTGAAGTATGGCATATGATCAATAGTGTCATATTATAATCAATAAGCACGGTAATATCTGATTTATTTTGTTTATGATTTTATCTGTTGAAATATCCTATAATTTAGGAAAGACACAATTACAGGTGGGAAGGTAGAGAGAGATAGATAAACAATAGGTAGATATATAAATGACAGGTAAATAGATAGATGACAGTTATAGGATGGAAGGATGGATGGATGGACGGATGGACAGATAAGACTGGGCAAATCCCATGAAAAGCAGGTAGGAGACAGTAGTGAGGGAGAGTCTTCTGATTTCAAAAGGTCTTGTGCCTGTGTGAGAAATGTTTCAAAATGTAGAACATGTCTAATAAAGCTTTCTTCAGGCATATACAGAAACTTTGAGTCAATGTTACCCATCAGAGGAGTTCTCTATCTTGCACAAATATTACCTTACTAGTATAACCTGTGCACATAACCATTGGTTATGAGAAGCCTATGGGATTGAGTGGTTGACCCAAAAGAGACACATCTAGTGCTCTTCAGAAATTTAAAATGTCTACCGTAGCAAGAAATATGAATGACACATTTTTATGACCACCTAAGTTATATATCTGCTTGAATTTTCACACAGGGCATAGGAAATGACTCATACTAAGTAGATTTAAAAAATAAACATTGTGGAAGATAAAATTATATTGCAATTTTGTTACATTAGAAGACATGTATTATTCAAATACCAGTGGCCTAGATAGCCCAAGGCCTGCAGCATCCTGTGGTCACTTTCACTTAATAGAAAAATGAAATGATTCAAAGTCCATTCCACATAATAATTTTATGATATTAGTTCTATTGTGTCATCCCCCATCTCACCCAGTAAAGCAGCAAAAGTCAATTTCATTGGTTATTTTGGTAAAAGTGGGTTTGCTGCCTGTGTGTCTGAGTCATGACAGCCTATACACTGCTCTAGGCAAATGGAGGCATTTGGCTTCCTTTATGGTTCTTTCTTTCTAGAGTTCTCAGGACTTCATAATATAAATTCATCTACAAAAGCAATTTATTTTCAAAAGTTTGAAAATGTCTCTGGGAATTACAGCTTAATAAGCTGACGAAACAGCAGAAATTTCCACTGTTTCTAAATAAGATGATTTGTTTAGAAATAAACCAATTGTGGTTGTAGAACCAAATTAGTTTGCCACAGCAGAGCTATGACTTCATGGAGGAAAGTACAATAATATCTAGTCCCTATCCCATATCATACCATAAAAGTACTGTACCTAAACCAAATATTACAAGAAAAGGGAATAAAAATTAAAATTATGAAAAGGTAATTTAATGCTCCTATAAATACAAATACATAAATATAACTTACACTTACTTATGCGAATATATGTAAAATATTGAAGCTTGAACTTTGGTGAGAAAACTAATATTGAATGGGTATATATTGGAAAAATACAAAACATGTACACAGAGGACACCCCCAAAATATGGTGGCGAATGGATATTAGGATCAGGCTCTCCCATAAAAAAAATGATTTATGGAGAGAAAAATCCCTAATTTTGAGATCTGATCTGAGGAGAATCGGATGCCCTACACAATCTAATCAACCCCATGGGTGTTTTAGATTTAACACTTTGTGTGCTGGTGCCCTTTAAATTTACCAGCCCTTGGGGCCAGCCATTTTGTGCCACCACATGAATGGTATAAGCATACAATAAAACACACACAACTCCCGAACTACTAGATATTAAAAAAAAAAAAACTGTAATATCTCTCATAAAACACCTTACACTTTCACCAAAACAATGTGTAAAGCTTCTAGACTGAGTACAATCAAAGAAATAGCTCCCATTAGTTCCAAATAAATCCACCGTGGCGTGAAAAACTGGAGACTAGATGAACACGTATTAATACGTGAGTGGCCACCTGATACTGGTGACAAAAACATGTACAAATACATAAGCGGACCACAAAGTGTTAAAGAAAAGACAAAGAGTCGGAGTAAAGAGAAGGAAAAAGACATCGGGCCCCACATACAGGAAGCCAGACATACAGGAAGCCAGAGAAACTCCAAATTCTTATAATGAAAGAAAAAAAACAGCAAGACATATAATAGTAAAGCTATTGAGAATTCAAGACGAGAAAAAATATATTGAAAATGATGAGGACAAAGAAACAAATAACCTATAAAGGAAAGCCTATCAGGCTGACATCGGACTTCTCCAAAGAAACACTACAGGCAAGAAGAGAATTGAGTGACATATTTAACATACTACATGCCAACAAATGTCAACCAAGAATATTCTACCCTGCAAAGCTCCCCTTCCTCTACAAAGAAAGAATATGTACTTTCTCTGACAAACATAAACTCCAGAAATTCATCATAACCAAACCCCCACTCCAAAGAATATTACAAAAAGCCATGAAGCTAAAACCAACAGAGGAATAACCAGGAAATACAGAATGAGGTAAGGATTAGAATCACAAAAAGATAAACAAAAAGACAAATATGGATAACAGTATATCAATATTAACTTTAAGTAAATGGACGAAACACACCAATAAAAAGACACAGAATATCAGGATGGATCAAAAAACAGAACCCAACCTTCTGCTGCCTACAGGAAACAGATTTAATTGCAAAAGATAAACAGAGATTAATAGTTAAAGGCTGGGAAACAATCCTACAAGCAAATGGACCAAAAAAGAAGGCAGGAACAGCTATGCTTATATCAGATAAAATAGACTTCAAGCTTAAGAAGGTAAAGAGAGACAAAGCTGGTCACTACATCATGATAAAGGCGACAATAAAACAGGAAGATATAACACTCATCATCATATACTCCCCAAATGAAGGAGCACCAAAATATATCAAATAATTATTATCATCCCTGAAAACAGACATTAAAGAAAATACATACATAGTAGGAGACTTCAATACCCCACTCTCACTATTGGACAGATCAATAAGACAAAAAATAAACAAGGACACTAAATCTCTAAATAAGGACCTAGACCACATGGGATTACAGATATCTATCAGTCACTTCACCCCCGAAAAATTAAATAGACATTTTTCTCAAGTGCACACGGAACGTACTCCCAGATCAATCACTTGTCAGGTCACAAAACAAACCTCAGCAGATACACTAAGATCAAAATCATACCAGCCTTCTTCTCTGATCATAAAGGAGTCAAACTGGAAATAAACTATGAAAAGAAAAAAAAGGAACCCTCTTACCTCATGGAGTCTGAAACCCAATTACCGGAAGACCACTGAATTCAATGAAGAGATCAAAGAAGTAATTTAAAAATATGTAGAAATGAATGACAACGTGGATACAACTTTCCAGAATGTCTGGGACACAGCAAAAGCAGTAAAAAGAGGAAAATACACAGAATTACAGACTCACATCAAGAAACAGGAAACAACTCAAAGAAACAATCTAATCTCACATCTCAAAGAACTAGAAAATAACAACAAAACCCCAAAACCCAGTTTAAGAAAGGAAATATAAAAAACAAAGCAGAAATAAACGAAATGGAAATTAAAAATACATAAATAAACAATCAAAAAGATCAATGAAAACAAAAGCTGGTTCTTTGAAAAAATAAACAAAATAAACAAACCACTAACCAGGCTTACAAAGAAAAAATGGGAGAAAACACAAATAAATAGGATCATAAATGAAAGAAAAGAAATTACAACAGACACAGCAAAAATCGAAGAAAAACATAGGTCAACAGTGACATCAATATTGACTTAAAAGGCCCTAATCTGTAATATCTTGGTGTGCTGAACATGAATAAAACCCTGAATTTTTTTTTATTAGCTCTCGTTTTGAAGACATTTCATATAATTCAGTTTATATGTTTCACCGTGTAAATTTATCCAGTAGGACTGTAAAAACACCCTATATCAGCCTAGAATGATGTCCTATTGCATCGCACTGCATAATACCATCATGCATACATCATGCAAAGTTGACTGCATCATTTTCTAATGTAATGCAATACTACTGCCAGGCAGCTGCTGAAGTAAGCTGACATCAGCAGCGCACTATAGAAAGCCCCGTCGGCAATGCTGAGCATTGAAAATATTTCAGACTTTGTGTGATACAGTTTAAGCTACTGTTCCATAGAATTGTTATGATTTTATCCATTTAGGCACAATACAGAACAGTAATGCCTCGAAAGTGCATTAATAGTGTGGACAATTTTTGTTCTATTTGTGGGGAAGTGACAATTGCCAAAGAGAAGAAAAGGATCATTTCAAAAGTGAAGAAGGCTTATCTTGACTTCAGATGCAAGGTTGGTGACCAAGACAAGCCTTGGGCCCCGCATATATTCTGTGCTACATGTACAACACAGCTTTCACAGTGGTTCAATGGCAAAAGACCATCAATGCCATTTGCAGTCCCCGTGGTGTAGAGAGAGCCAAGCAACCACAGAAAAGACTATTACTTCTGCTTGGTTACTCCTCTATCTGGTGGAATAATGAAGCAAAAGAAGTCTAGAATAGTCTACCCAAATATTCTGTCTGCATTGAGATGACCAGTTCAACAACTTGCCGCAGGGTGATGGGAAACAAACACGGAATGCTTTTCTCCTAGTGTCTACAAACTTTCTTGGGAATGTTAGGACAGAAAACTACAAGAAACCAGTAGAAGACATGCTGATGCAGTATCAGAAACTTGGTTGCAATATGTCTCTAAAGATCCACTTCATTCCCATCTGGATTTCTTCCCTGAAAACTGTGGTATGGTTAGTGATGAACATGACGAATGTTTTCATCAAGATATCGCATCAATGGAACAAAGATACCAATGATGGCTGACTACTTCTGGACACCCCCCAGAGATGTTCCTGAACTGCTATATAAAAGTCAAGTGAAGAAATCTGAAAAGTACTCTATGATTTTTTTTTTACAGGTATTAACCGTAAGCCAATTACTATTGGCATGCATTTCGTGATGTAAACATCAATTTATTGCAGATGACAAAAAAAACTAGAGCCAAAATTAGAATTTGACTGTCATATTCATATTGAGCACATACAAATTGATAGGAAATAACCAATTTTATTTTAGTAAAAATTTATTGACCAGTGTAATCAGAGATTACTATGAACAGTATATGGAAACAAGTTCAACAACCTAGAAGAAATGGACAAGTTCTTAGAACTATACAATCACCAAAATCTAGATAAAGAAGAAATAGAACACCTAAACAGACCAACTACCAGCAGCTAAATGGAAACAGTAATCAAAAATCTCCCGCCAAAAAAAAGCCCAGGACCAGATGGTTTCATAAACGAATTCTACCAAACGTTCAAAAATGAAATACTCCCTTTATTACACAAACTCTTTCAAAAAATCGAGAAGAGTACAACCAAACACATTATATGAACATTACACTAATACCAAAACCAAACAAAGACAACACTCACACACACACACACACACACACACACACACACACACACAAAGCTACAGACCGATCTCTCTAATGAACACTGATGAAAAAATGTTTAACAAAATCTTAGCCAACAGGATTCCAACAATGCATCCAAAAGATAATACACCACAACCAAGTGAGATTTATTACAGGGACACAAGGATGGTTCAACATCCAAAAATCAATTAATGTAATGCAACACATCAACAAAAAGAAAAATAAAAACCATATAATCATATCAACAGATGGTGAGAAAGCATTCGACAAAGTGCAACACCCATTTATGATAAAGGCCCTTGAAATCCTTGGGATAGAAGTAACATACCTCAACATAATAAAAGCCATATATGACAACACCACAGCCAATATTATCCTCAATAATGAGAAGCTGAAATCCTTTCCAAGAAGATCAGGAACAAGGCAAGGATGTCCATTGCTCTTCAATATAATACTGTAAGTCCTAGCCAGAGCAGTAAGACAAGAGAAAGACATTCAAGGAATCCAAATAGGGAAAGAAGAAATTAAACTGTCACTATTTGCAGACGATATGATAATATATATACAAAACCCTAAAAACTCTACAGCAAAACTACTCAAAATTATAAACCAGTTTAATAAAGTAGCAGGATACAAAATCAATGCACAAAAATCAGTAGCCTTCCTCCATGCAAACACCCAGTCTGAAGAAGAAATTAAGAGATCCACCTCCTTCAAAACTGAAACCAAAAAAATCAAATATCTGGGAATAAACTAACAAAAGAGGAAAAGGACTTATACAAAGAAAACTATAAAACACAGTTGAAAGAAATAGAAGAAGACATCCCCTGCTCAAGGATTGGAAGGATTAACATCATCAGAATGGCCTTCCTACCAAAAGCAATTTACAGATTCAACACTATTCCGATAAAAATCTCAATGACCTTCTTCAAAGAAATAGAATGAATACTGATGAAATTCATATGGAACCACAAAAAAAAAAAAACAACAAAAAAAAACACATAGCTAAAGCCCTCCTGACTAAAAAGAAAGAAAACGGAGGAATTTCACTCCCAGATTTCAAACAATACTACAAAGCCATAATAATTAAAACAGCATGTTACTGGAACAAAACAGACACAAAGATCAATGGAACTGGATAGAATACACAGAAATAAAGCTGCATATCTATGAACAGCTAATCTTTGACAAAGGAGCAAAGAAAATGCAATGGAACAAGGACAGTCTGTTCAATAAATGGTGCTGGGAAAACTGGGCACCTACATGCAAAAAAAAATGAAGCTAGACTACTACCTCACACCCTGCACAAAAACCAACTTAAAATGGATAAAAGACCTGGACCTAAGACGTGAAACCATAAAATTTATAGAAGAAAATATAGGCAAAACTCTACACAACATACATCTCAGCAAAATCTTTAAAGACACATCCCCCAAAGGGAAGGAAGTGAAGGACAAGATAAACAGGTGGGATTACATCAAAATAAAAAGTTTCTGTACAGCAAAAGATACATTAACCAAAATTAACAGACACTCTACTAATTGGGAGAAGATCTTTGCACACAATACAACCAATAGAGGACTGATAACAAAAATCTACAAGGACTTCACACAACTCAACAAAAACAAAGTCAACAATCTAGTCAAAAAATGGGCAGAAGAGCTTAAAAAGACACTTCTCCAAAGAAAAAAAGCAAATGGCCAACAGGTTCATGAAAAAATGTTCAACATCACTCATAATCAGGAAAATGCAAATCAAAACCACAATGAGATCCCACCTCACATCAGTGAGAATGACACACATTAAAAACACAGGCAACAACAAATGCAGGTGAGGATGTGGAGAAAACGGAATTCTTTTACAATGCTGGTGGGAATGCAAACTGGTCCAACCTTTATGGAAAGCTGTATAACGATTCCTCAAACTGCTAAAAATGGAGCGTCCACATGACCCAGCAATACCACTTTTGGGAACCTATCCAAAGGACAAAAAACACTAATCCAAAAGGATGCATGCACCCGTATGTTTATTGCAGCACTGTTTACAATAGCTAAGGAATGGAAACAACCCAGATGTCCAAAAATAGATAATTGGATCAAGAAGAAATGGTACATATATACAATGGAATACTACTTAGCATTCAAAAAGATAAACACATGCAATTTACAGCGACATAGATGGAGTTAGAAGGGATCATGCACAGCGAAATAAGCCAGAAAGAGAAAAATATCAAATGGTTTCACTTATAACAGGAATATAGGGAAATCAAACAAGAGAGAGACACTCAGCGAGGGAGAGGGAAGATAAGGGCACAAAATGGTATAGAAAAGGACACAAGGGACCATGGTGATGGGTCACGGGTGAATTGTTGGTGGGTTACCCAAGGGGAATACAAAATGTAAAAGATTTAATTAACAATAAATAAAAAAGTACACAATACTTAGTATAGTAGGTTTCATTATAATACATAGTAAAATCATTTTAAATTAATAAACCTTTTAACATTAAACATTTATTTGAACATATACATACTTTTCTATCATGGGAAATAAGGCTTATTAAAGTTAATTTAATTATTAATGACTATATTGTTGATAATTCAAAGGTCTCAACATCTGTTGATCAAAGATATGGCCTATATACTTAAAAATATAGCAATTTGGGTTAAGGACCAAGGATTTCCTTGATTAGTAAATACAACAGATTTTAATCCCAGTAGGTTTATATTTTAAGTTTTGAGTTCATAGAATACTTTTTGCTATATTCAAAAAATTAAGTCAGTTTTTAATTCAGTACTCAAAAAAACTGAGGGTAAATAATAAATTTCTCGGTAAGTTAAGGATGATACCTAAAACAAACTTGTACATTTAATTTTTAGGCCACAGGAGATCTTAAATGCAACTAAAAATTTTTACTCTATTTTACTCAATAGAAAATTGTGTTCAAACATATTCTAAGCACATGAAGCAATTTTTGTTATATAAATGAGATGAATTTAACTCATCAAGGTATTACCAATAACTGTGTTCAAATTAGCATATCTCAGGATTAAATGAATAACTAAGTAAAGAAATTTAGTTTCCTCTCACTCAACAAAGATGGTCTGAGTGACTGCTCTCATGCCCTGGAGTCAACCAGAAAACTATTTTTACTACCCACAGTTTTTCCAGATAGGGCACTGGCTTCTCATCGCACTTGACCTTATGTCAAAGACATAAAATTTGATGCAGATTGATGAGTCTAAATGCTTCAGGGAATATTTTGTATAGCCAATGCTGTAGCTATTAACATGGGCGAAAGGGATGAATAGTGATTATTGAAGAGATTTGGGGAAGTCCCAGAGTTACAATAGATGATATAACTATGCAAAATTCATTGATATAACTGATAAATATAAAAATATTAGACTAAACTGGTTCAAATTTTGCACATAATATGAAAGAAAAGGCTGGAATGGCATCACTGTATTACTGCAGTTGGAACACTCTATTGCCAAGGAAGATTCGTCAAGATTAGCTAAATTATGAATCCCGTGGAATTCAGGAGCAGTATAATGTTATCTATTAATGTTGCAATTGTTGAACTCAAAACGTGGTGTAAACCTGTGATGAACTCTGAAGGAATTCTCAGGTTCCCAAGATTTCTACAAATGGAGAAGCTGGCTACATGATTTCTGAAGCATTGAAAATGGCTAGAAGACAAGATGTCTTACAATGGAGACAGACTGAAAGATCAATTAGAAATTATTGAAGACATGAACTTCTAACAAGGTTATATTTCTCCATACTTTATTAATACATCAGAAGTTCAACAATGTGAATTCCAAGATGCTTATTTTGAGTGAAAAGATATCTTCAAACATCTAATCTATTGAATCTGCTCTTGAAATTGTTAATGTTCATAACAAGCCCTTGGTCATAATTGCTGAAGATCTTGATAGAAAATCTCTAAGTACATGCTTTGAGTAGGTTAAAAGTTGGTTCTTAGGTTATAATAGTCAAAGCTATTGGTTTTGATGACAATAATTTGGAGAGGTCATTGTTAAAGATGATGCTGTGTTTTGAAAGGAAGGTGACAAAATTCTATTGACAAACATATTCATTAAGTCATCCAGCAGTTAGATATCATGATTAGCAAATATGGAAAGGTAAAAAAATGAATGATCATCTGGAAAAACTACACAAAGGAATAGCTTTTCTGAAGGTTAAAAAGAGAGATGCTGTTGAAATGAATTGATAAGAAATTACTACAGGTCACCTCAATGCTACATAAGCTGCAATGGAAAAAGGGTTTATTTTAGGAAGGAGGGGATTGTACTCTGCTTCATTGTGTTCTAGTTTTGGATTCAATAGCTCTAGCAAATCAAGAAAAAAACTTGATCTAGAAATTAATAAAAATAAAACTCAAATTCCTATGATATACAACATTATTTGCAGTAATTAGGACATGGAAACAAAGTATGTGCCCACTGATAGAGGACTGGATTAAGAAAATATAGTATGTCCAAACAATGAGGTGTTATTTAGTCATAGAAAGACAAAGTATTTCCATTTATAGCAAAATGGAAGAAGCCCAAGTTAATTATGTGAAGGAGAGCAAGTCAAAATGACAAAGACGAAAACTGGGTGTTCATTTAACAGATGATTTGACAATGTAACATACTTATAGAAATTAATGGACTTTAATGAATGGAATTTGATTTCTAAAATTAAAAAGAAGAGAAGAGGGAAGAAGGGTCAAGGAATGTAAGCAATGGTGGTGGGAAATAAAACAGAGTTTAATTTTCCTTACTGCCAAAAAAATTCCTGCAATGACCTTTGCTAAAAATGCAAAATTGAAGCATCATTGATAGTTGATAAAATTTGGTCAAGTTTCTCAGAAATTAGTTCTAATATTATGCTTAGAGATATGTAAATATGAAAGAATAATCACTGCAACTAAGGTTGTATGAACTGCTTCATCAGATGATGACAGAGTGGGCTTTCTGTTTACTATAGTAGAATTTGTAGTCACAGAAATTCCTAAAGAAAAGAAGCAACATCAAATGGATGGAACGAATGAAAAGAGAGGAGGATTGGGAGGTGTCATGTTCTAATTTCTAGAATAGTGCTGTACCATTATTAATGAACTGCTGAGAGAAAGTGCAAGGTGCCAATCCTCACCAATAACTACAGAAAAGTCAATTCAAGAAAATGACTGGGACCTTCCTGGTGGCCTAGGGGTTAAGTCTCAGTGCTCTTACCTCTACAGCCTGAGTGCAATCTGGCCAGGGAGCTAACCCACATATGGTGCAGCAGACCTCTCCTGTCTCACCTGCTGCTCCCCTCAGCAGTAATTCAGTAGATCCACCTGCTCTGCTCCCCACTCTGTCTCTGGTGAACCCTCTCATCATCCACCTCTGACTAATACCCCAGTTCTTCTATGCAAAAATTAAAAGAAAAAAGAAAAGGACTGAAGAAAAACTGGTTGATGTTTAAGAAAATAATTACAGAGATCAATTACTTTTTTATTTGACAGTATATGAAGGCTACTACTGTCACTGTCCAAAGCCATAAATAATTCATGTTGCATATTTTAATATAAAGACTTGTACATTGTGCAAAGACCATGTATCAATTTAAATCACTAAGCCATTTTTTTTACTATTCTGTCTCTCTCACACAAACACATAAACTGTATATATATTGGCATTATATATGTTTGCTAAAACATGTATGTATGTATTTCCTCTGAGTTACCCAACTATTTTATTCCTTCTGAAATAATGAACATTCCTCAATGCTGTCATTTGTTCTGTGATTAAGAAATAACTGCAAAATGAAAAAATGAAAAAAATTCAGATTATAATATTTATAAGTACAGTTAGGGAAATAGTTCATACAATATTATAGTTCATAAAGTTATATTGAAAAATAAAGCCTCTTTTCTCCATTAAATCACTTCTCTGTGGTCTGGCATGTTTTCTTTTTTTCTTCATTATCTCCACAATCTTTAGAGAAAACTCACCAATACCTCTAGATAGACTTATATCCCTAGGTATTAAATTCATTTTTCATCAGATAAGTAGATTTTAAAAGATAATATTAATAGAAATGGAATTTAAAAGATAACAATCACATTCTGTAGCATATGACTGAAATCTGCTTATGGTATTAAAGGTCCTCCTTGAAATTGACATTGGGGAGGGTCTAGTTGTGTTTAATCCCATCAATAGCACTTGCTTTTCAAAAATCCAGTAATTAAAAAAAAGTAATTATGAATGCCATTGCTAGTACTTTTAAAAAGATCCCTTTGGGGATGTACCTGAATGATACCATAATTATTTTTCTTGAAACAGACAGTTAACAGTATAAGGTCAAAGAGGATTAACTGGCCAAATAAACTAACATGATTAATTTTAATGCTAAATAGACTTCATCCTTTGGGATAACAATATAGCAAGCAAACATTTTTTTCCTATCAAGAAATGCATATGCTTTTGCTTAGTAAACATACAGATAAGTACCAAGTAAAGTAAATTTGGTAAATCCAACTAAAATACACAAATGTGCATTCATGTTTAAGTTGATTATAAATTAAGTAATTAAAATTGCTTAATGAAGAAGTCACTTTTACTTCAGTAGGCAAATGCTCAGAATCCATTGCCATAATCTTAAGACTCCCACTTAGAGATGGAGAAGGTTAGATTATGGGTAGAATTAAACAGATAAATTTCTAGAATGTTCACACTGTAGACTTAGTTCTAAGGAGTATGGAAAGCCACTTCACACACAGTCCTAAGTTTCAAAAGGAATTAATATACATGGAGACATAACTTGGGGTGGGGAGACACAAATCATGGGGAAAAGTAATAGTTGGAGCCAAGTGGAATCCTAGGAGGGTAATCTAGCCAGTGTTCATTTATATAAGCTAATTTATTTATCTATTAAAAGATGGGTTATTTCTAGAGATATTGATACATATGTCTCCTGATACTCCAGTAAAAAAGCTCAGATACTCAAGAATAAAATTTACTCAGTGTTGACAAATCTAGGAATTTTGATCGTTACGCAGGTTAATCTCAGATTGATTGGGCTTCAAATCAGAAGCAATCAATGGAAAGCTCTAGAAAAGGGATAAATTAAAACTGTATACATGTTTTATAAACATACACATATATACATATATAACAGAAAATTTCATTATATCATGTTTCTTCTTTCATTTTAATAGCAATTTTATGCTATTGATAAATTCATCTGATGTATTTTTCTATTAAATTATAAAATTGACTAAAATAATGTTCCTATTTAAAATGAGCTATGAGTTGATTATTAAATACTGTCTAGTGATGATTACAATAGTAATGATGAAGATTATAATTTAGGAAAAGCAATGCAAAAAAGGATAACAGAAAAACATTTTTAAAAAGGAGATAAGCATACATATTTATTTTTCTTTGATAGAGGCATATACTCTTTGTGTTCTAAAAAGTTGCGGTGCATGTGAAATATAGAGAAACCAAAGGGTCAAGACAAAGACAAAACCTGCAGGCTGACCATGGATCTGAGGCAAACAGCAGGGGAGCGGGAGGAAGAGTGTCTAAACAGGGGAGGGCAGAGCACAAGGGACTGTGGGAGAAGCATGGGGGGACTACACCTGAGGGGAGAAATCAAATACTGTCCCAAAACAACAATGTAAGAAAATAAAAGAGACATAAAAATTAAAAAATAAACTGCAGAATGTACTACTTTATTCTAGATCTAAGCTTTCACTAAAGTCATTTTGATGTTTTGAAGTGAAAATTAAATGGTAAGGTTTTTTCCTTAGGAAAAGGAGCTCCCTATGTATATAAGTATAGTGTGTTATATATGACCTCCCCAAATGCAAACAATTCAGGGAACTTTTGTATTAAGTGATTTTGATAGTTTGATTTCTTATGACATCTCTCCTGAAATGGCAGAATAAACATTTTAAAAAGTTGGTAAATATTTTATTTTGACTCTCAATTTCTTTTTTTTTAATAATATATATATTTATTGTTATTTATGTTTTTTACATTTTGCATTCCCCTTGGGTAGCCCACCACCAATTCACCCGTGATCCATCTCCATGGTCCCTTGTGTTCTTTTCTATTCCATTTTGTGCCCTTTCCCTTCCCTCCCTCCGGCAACTTCCTCCCCCCCTCCCCCCCCACTGATTGTCTCTCTCCCACCCGGCCTACCTATAGTC